>SMSQ01004924.1:9996-54984 GCA_019453375.1 Ctenoplectra terminalis | reverse complement strand
TCGTTCGTGTTAGTGTCCTCGACATATTTATCGCGCGACAGAAACCGCCTGCAAAGAGGAGGAACGAGATGACGTTGGTCACTGGAATCCACGATAAAGTCTCGTTCCTCGTGGCGACAAGGTAATCGGTGAGTTATGAAACCTATTATAAAGTTTACCCATACTCGAGGTCTTTGATCCTCCACTTCCGGTCTTTCTTGAGCGCCATTCATCGTACATCATTCGGAGCGCAATAGTATTCTACGATAGTGTCCTTAATTTTTAGTTCGATTAGAAATAAATACTTCTCAATTACTCCTTCGCTATCCGGTGTCACCATATTACTCTTTCGAAATTAAATATATTTCTCGTTTATTTCATTTGAACTCTTGCAATCCTCCGAGTATTAATTTAAAGGATAAAAGAATATAAAAAAAAAAGATTTCTTTCCATAACTTATCCAACAGTCCATAACCAATTAAATTGAATTTAAGAATACTATTTAACCCCTTTTCCAGTTATCTTTGCGTTAAATTTAAAAGTAGACCGGATAACACAAAACATCCCTATTATACAAAACGTCCTACGAGGAAATGAAACGCCAACGTCGAATCAGAAATACCTCGTGATGCAATATCTCATGTTAGTAATTCAAAGATTAGGGGTAATGCGAATGGTACGCGTTGGAAGATCTGTATTGACGAATCTTGCAAGAGGAAAGCAGCCGTTCGATTCTCGTTCGCGCGTCACGGATTTATTTTCACTTTTCACGAAGTCTCACGGCTAAATTCTCGCACGCTGTGAACACGCTGCCGTTCCGCGGAGGCGTTTTATGGAATTTCAGAATTCCGCTTCGCGCTCGGTCGACGTACGTCGACCTTCGGCTCGATGCCAGCTCGAAACCCGGGAGAATTCGAGCCGGATGAATGAAAGCCATTCCTGCGGATTGATTTTTTGTTACGTCGCCCGACACCGGGACGCCTGAAATATTCCCCGTGTACCTATCTATGGACTCTGTTGAATTCTAGCAACCCATTCGACCGGTTTCTCGGGCCTTTCCACACGCGGATGCAAATACGATTTCACCGTGGAATCGTTGGAAGCCTCCTCGAAATGCATGCCGACTATTTTTAGTCTTCGAATATTTTCAACGTGCACATCGACTCTGGTGGAATTTATTAGGCGTACAAATTATAATTCGGCGACTCTAGATTTACCTATTTTTAACAACTGTTTTAAATTCCAACATTTTTAATTGGTAGAAAATTGGACCAACGTTGAGGAAAATAATGGAGATTGTTTTAGCGATTATNGCCAACGTCGAATCAGAAATACCTCGTGATGCAATATCTCATGTTAGTAATTCAAAGATTAGGGGTAATGCGAATGGTACGCGTTGGAAGATCTGTATTGACGAATCTTGCAAGAGGAAAGCAGCCGTTCGATTCTCGTTCGCGCGTCACGGATTTATTTTCACTTTTCACGAAGTCTCACGGCTAAATTCTCGCACGCTGTGAACACGCTGCCGTTCCGCGGAGGCGTTTTATGGAATTTCAGAATTCCGCTTCGCGCTCGGTCGACGTACGTCGACCTTCGGCTCGATGCCAGCTCGAAACCCGGGAGAATTCGAGCCGGATGAATGAAAGCCATTCCTGCGGATTGATTTTTTGTTACGTCGCCCGACACCGGGACGCCTGAAATATTCCCCGTGTACCTATCTATGGACTCTGTTGAATTCTAGCAACCCATTCGACCGGTTTCTCGGGCCTTTCCACACGCGGATGCAAATACGATTTCACCGTGGAATCGTTGGAAGCCTCCTCGAAATGCATGCCGACTATTTTTAGTCTTCGAATATTTTCAACGTGCACATCGACTCTGGTGGAATTTATTAGGCGTACAAATTATAATTCGGCGACTCTAGATTTACCTATTTTTAACAACTGTTTTAAATTCCAACATTTTTAATTGGTAGAAAATTGGACCAACGTTGAGGAAAATAATGGAGATTGTTTTAGCGATTATATTGGGATTAATTTATCGGTAGATTTGTATTAGCAGAGATTTATTTATCATATTTTTTACATATAAATGTATAATTGGCAGGAAATCTGAAAATTCGTCAAATTTCGCGGTTTCCGTAGGTCTGGTGTTAAGAAACCGAGGTTAAGAAATCAATTTCGAGGGTACAACCACGATATGCGTTTGCAAGAATTTTAATACGCGTCCGTGAAGTCTCGAGTGTCATCCTCGTCGACGCGTAACACGTTCTCGTCCACAAGCTTCGCACAGTTCTCAGGAAAAGCCTCTTGATTCGTTCGACAAGGCTTCCGGCAACGCGGTTTGTAATTACCATGCACGGCATCGTAAGCAGCGTTGTTTACGCTCGCTAGAAGACACGCATTTTAGTTTCAGGATTTTCTCTCTTGTCTCTGTACGGGTTCTGAGAAGCATGAGCGTTACACGCGTAACAACTAAAACAGATTAGGCGTGGTTAGGTAATGGTATTAAAGCTTTAATAGGATCGTGTGGTAGGACGATCAAATAACGTAGACTTATCGCTGGATGAACGATAAATCGACAGCTTAATGTACACACGTGTTAATGAACGTATTTCTGTTTGCTACCGATACATTTGCCTTCGTTTCGTTTTATTTTATTTCAATTGTCACCGATGCTTCGACCGGTTGACGCAGTAATTTCCATCGCCGAGCGTTCTTTTGTCCCCGTGCCGGCAGGTTTTATCCAATAGAATGAAATAAAATTCACAAACGATGCGACCCGTGTAATTGGCGGTTCGATCGCAAATAACCAGTCGATTGTATTTTTTTTTTCTTCTTTCTTTTTTTGTTCCATCGTCGGTTTTCTATTCGCCGACAGGTCGATCCGATCTTCCGATGCATTCCACGCTCCCGTGGTTTCACGGAGTTTCTATTTGATCCGCGTGCACCGAGAGAAAAACGCTTCCAGCTGAGCCCGTTTTCCTTCTATTATTCAATAAATTCACTGTACCGCTGGCATCCCACTGGTACAAATTCGTATCGACGAGCAGACTCGCCTATTCTGACCACTTGTTATTCGAAATTAACCGATACCGGTCTTTTCTATATTTGGACCGATGAATTTGCTATCGCGATTCGATGAGCCGCTAAGGTTCGAGCAATCACCTCCGTGGAACGCTGTTCTCTGGCAAAATTTCCTTTCGGTATTTTAAGACTTGCTAAAACTTAATCTCTGAAGAAAATTACACGTATCGCCAGTGGAGTGCAAGATGAGTCCAAAGAACTCGCACGCCTAGTTTATCTTTCTTTTCCGTTTTTAATTTCGGACAGAACTTGAGAAATCCTTATCCGTATAATTTCTTTTGTCGTATAAACTGCGTTATAAAATCCTAAAGATTTAAATAAGATATATTTAAATAATTTTATCGCGCGTTAATCTTTATCGTGGCTACAATTTAAGATAATATTCTGCACAATATTTATCCGATATTATACCGTTTTTTAGGTAAACATTATAAAGAGCAAAAAAAAAAAAAAAAAAATTGTCGACCGTTAAAGGTGAGCTCACAAATACCAAGTGCCCTGCACAGCGAATGCTTTTTTTTTCTTTAAGCACGCTTCGACTAAAGGGTTAAAAGCTACTCGTGCGAACACATCGGCGGGTCGTTAAGGTTGACGCGTGGGTGTCAGGGTATCGCGAAACAAGCGTTGAACGAGTGTTCGCGTAATTGCAACGAGCTGCGAGACGACGACGACGAGCACAGCAAGCCGGGGACCCACCTACTGACCTACACACGTGTAAAAGTGAGCGCCGCAGCTCGTTCGCGGCTTTCCGTGTGTCTCGGGTTTATTTGCGTTTCATTGTAATCCGAGTTCATTCTCCTTTTGCTCCCTTTCGCGCCCCGTCTCTGGTCGTCTCGCGTGCCAATGAATGGACCGCATGTGTACGCGTTCGTGTTCCACACCGATTGATTCCGCGAACAAGATCCATCGTTCGTTTCCGTCCGGAATAATGATCGGTTCGAAATCGGAGCGAAACGTTCGTCGGTTCGTTGATGATCGAGTACTGATTCCTCGAACCGGCGTAATTTGCGTCGATTCGCTAGCATTTCGGTATAGGTGACTGTAACTGGGGTAATGTTTGGTCGAGGGTATCGATTATTCAACGGAGAATCGTTTCCTGTTCGAGGAACAGGAATTGTTTGTCCGTTGTCGGCCATAACTTTATGCAGCGCCATTATGGTGGTTGGTCATACGCGTTGAGTAACTTACTCTGAACGCATGTAATATTTAGCACCCCCGGGGTGGCACCCTAAGGTCAAGTTTCCGCGGATCGATGCTGGTTTATCGTTTATACAATATGTGGAGTTAATTGGGCGGGGTATGTCTCGGTGAATCTGCTCGTAAAGGTTAACGTGGGATGTTAAAATTTTAATCGTCTCTGAACAGGGGTTTTCAACTCTTGTTCCACGGAACTACAGGTTTTCGGGATAGAATCAGTTTTTAAATTCGGATCAATGGTTTGAAACAGGTATACATATTTTATTTAACGCGTTAAATGTTGTATTAATTGTACATAACTGGCGAACTCATTTTATTTAATCGTAATTCAAGCGGCCATACCTGTCACGCGTTAACGGAGTGCAACGGACGGGGTTCACTCGTGAGTTATCAAGGATTTACCGTACTGTGAAAATTTTTTATCGAAGCAAAAAGAGTCTCCAAGTTGAAATTAATCGAGAACCGCTAGTCAAGACCAATTTATCAAACGATATATTTTATATTTCCGACAATAAAAGCCTCATAATGGAAGCTAAGTAAAAAATCGGGTAATCTAACAGTTAGAAGTCGTTTTAAAGCGAGTCGTTACCGACGAACTTAAACATTTTAGTAGCAGACGAAGGAAAGCTGTTACACGATTTTATCGTCGGAACATCAAAGCGTAATTTGCAAATGCAATTTCTACGTGCACTCGATCACCATATACGTATGTGTGTCGTTGAAAGCCGCAACGAGAGGAGTGCGTCGATGCGCGCCACTTACTTTTCAACCGGTCATTTATAGCCGCCGGTCGGTCTATTTTAATCGAATATTCCGTTTGGACTCGGTTCCGAGTGTGACGGCCCTTAAAAGTGTCAAGCCTGCACGCGATAAGATTAACCGTGTTTACGAGCGCAGTCTTGAACCTTGCACTCCGTTCGCGTCTTTTTATACGAGTTTTTTTTTTCTTTTTCTTTTGTTTTTCCTTTCCCGCGTTGAAAAATAGTTTCGCGCAAGCTCCGTTCCGTCGTTTCTTCTTTGTCGTTGGTCGCCATTGCCCATTGTGCGCCTATTATGCACGATAGTGCTCGAGTTCGCGACCTCTCCGCCTTTTTCCGCGCGTTGTTTTCCCTTCTGTGCGTTTTACACCGCTGGTAAAGCAGAGAAGAAGGAGCCACGGAAGTGACTCGATACGGCTCCTTGAACTTGCACTTTGTACAATTGTTTCGCCCTCGTGAGTTAACGGGCTCCCCCGATCTCTCCTTGTTCCCGAGCGTTTTGCGTATACCATTTTTCTTGTCTTCTTCACTCGCGACACTTCGAACGCAACAATTGCATCAACTGTCTGACCGAATGGATACCAGACCTGTCCAGTTTCAGCCCATTCGAGGATCTTGTAGTCGAGATCGTGGATCGTAGGATCTTTTCGAAGAGAAAAATATGCAAATTTTCCTGCACGTTGAACAACGAAGAGTTTTTGCGATTCTTCGAGGAAGGTAGCAAAGTTGATAATTATAAAATAAAGTTTATAATTATAAAAGAAAGTTTATTAAAAAATTGTATAAAAAATGTATGCAGAACCGTTGGTAGATTACACAGCTAAAATTTGATTAAAATTGGTTCACTGGTTGTATAGAAAATGGATGACGCGCGTCGGTACTTATTCTCATGGATAAATTGCGGGTTGCTTTAAATGATTGTTAAAATACGTTCGAATTTAGCGTTTAACGTCTTCCCTATCTTCCTGTTTCAGGTTCCGCGTCCGTGGAACAGAAGAATGGAAACGGTAGCACGAAGAACAATAAAACGAACAACAATGGGGTCGAGGTGAACAGAAACGAGGAACAAAATGGTTCCGGTGAGGTCAAAAGCCAAGCGAAGAAGAAGCCGAACGCACCTGGAAGCGGACCTCTGTTGCAACAAGCGTAAGTTTCAGTATATCGATACTTTGTTTATCTTCAATCTTCTAATTATAATATCTTTTGGTCGTCGCTTGATCCGTGTTGCATAACTCGTTGTCGCTACTAGTAAACGTGCCAAAAAGAAAATAGTATCATTCTAGAATGACCGCGAAAAGTCCAAGTATTTATTTACTTGTTTTTGAATCATGTATCTTTGTTCTAAATTTTTATTTCAGTACAACAATTGTGCTAAATAATTAACCATTGTTCGTTTTCAATTTTACAGAGAGATATCCACCAGTCAGCTCGACTTCTTCAAGATGCTTGACGAGAAAATCGAGAACGTAAGTTGCTTCTTTAAAATACAGAACTTTTATAATTCACTCTCGAACATTCGGGAAGACAAACGCGTTTAGTGTTCGATATTTTTGAATTTTTGTATCGTTTGGATACCTTGAAAAATTTATAAAATAATCCATCCCGTTTCATTGTCCTCGCACGTGATGCTTCGTTGTTTTCCCGTATGATCCACAACGTGATGAAGCTTTCGGCTCGTGGAACGATAGGGATCAGCCTCGAATTACGTGGTGTATTCTCTATCGCGTCGGCAAAATGCATTGGAATCAGGCCATGTAAAATAGATGTACCCTTAAGGCTTCGTCGACCTTGCCGCAGCCTCGTCGCAATAATAATATTAATCCGTGCACAGCGGTGGTCTGTTGGCCGACTGGTTGCAACTTTTATCGACCGTGGAATATGAATTTGCTCGATATTTCATCGGTTGCGTACTCAGCGTCCTTGCTGCCATTCTGAAGATTCTTGTCCCTCGTCGCTTTCTTTTTCTTCTTAAGTATCGCTCCCGTTCTTGGCCGTTCTAATGTAATCTCAATCTCTGGTTACTCCCACTCGAGTAAAACGATCTTGTGTAATTATTTCGCAAATAGTACTACTCGTTGAAACACGTTGGATGAAATTGTTCTAACGAAATAAGGAAAAGCGGTCTTGCAATTTTTCGAAATCCTTTAATCCCGTTGCGATTCATCCGTCTTGCCCGATAGATTATAAACCAATTTATCCTCCTGGCGAAAGATTAAGATCGATCGAGCCACGGCACGAAAGTTTCAACTCATGGAAACCCGTTCTTCAAGTTCATAAAGCAACAGTGGAGTAACGTTTTCGAAACAATACTTTCAGGGACCAGACTACGACGAAAGTCTCGACACGACCGCCAGGGCCGAACGAGTATCCAACCTTCTCCGTCAATGGGAACTGGCCAGCGTGACTTGGTCGAGCGTGTCCGATTTGAACAACATGTCGCCGTCCGCGACGAAGAATCGTGGCTCGGTGTTGAACACATCCCGGCAAAGTCTGAGCGCGAAGGACAGAGAAGGAATGAGGAACATAGTCGGCGGTAGACCAGAGAGTGCTCCAATTTACGTGAGGAACGCGAATCGCGTAGACGGTCTCCAAGACGCTCACTGTCCATCGCCAAATATGCCGAGGCACGTGTTGGAGTCGATCACTCAGAGTCCGACGCAGAGCTTGAAGAATGTCACGCCTCCGGGCTCCTCTCCGACCAGTTTGCGTTATCAGGACAGTTACAAGGAGTGCAACGCCAATCAGCCATCGGCCAAGACGGTGAAGGTTCATTACGGTGCTCAGAATCCTGTGAACGGGGAGTACGTGACTCAACAGGCGCTTTATCGGGAACAGTATTTGCAGCAAACTGGAATAATCACGGTACCTTCGCAATATTCGGCCGGCTCACCAGGTGGTAACGTCCTCAGGAACAATCCGTACGTGCAGCAGTACCAGATCACCAGCCCGCAACACTTCACCACCCCTAGAAAGCGAGGCTTCAACGCTGCGCAAATGACGTGACCGGCCTGACCGTGCACCACCAGATAAGACTGACACACATAACACACATCTACACACCCTCTCTGGGTCAAGAGAAAAAGAGAGAGAGAGAGAGAGAGAGAAAGGAAGGGAAAAAGAAAAGAGAGAGAGAACGGGCGAGCAGGACTCGACGAGGATCTCTCGGGCTCTTCGTCGGGACGAATTAATTCGTATGAGCAGAAAAGAAGGAGAGAGAGCCCATCGAGGCTGGAGACTGACCAACAGACGGAGAAGATACTACGGATGTTTCTCTGTATGTTCCTAATGATTCCGTACATTTTCGTTGCGATCAGCGGCTATCGAACAAGTTGTAACCACCCAACAGGATATCTACACGAGCGCGAAACACTTAGGTGTTGGCCTAAAAAATTCTACGACCCATACGAGGAAGGAATGAAACAAAGAAATCAGGATCATCTCTGCGTTAAACTCTTCTAAAGTCTACAGAATTCTTCGTTATAAGTGCCAAAATGCTACTACGTAATAAGCAATCTTAAGTGTCACGGAAAAAAAGAGAGAGAGAGAGACATTATCCGTTGAACCAATACTCCGTTCTTTGTAATTCGTGTAAATGACTTTTTCGATGTGTATAAGATATACATACATATATATTATATATACATATATATAATATATATACATATATATTTTCGTTCATACTTGTACTTTCGTTCTCTTTTCTAATCGGTAGCGTCTCTACGTACCATTGGTAAATGTATATTTCTATAAGGGAAAAAAGAACAAAATGGAAAAAAATATAGAAGAATCACACACGCTGGCGCGCGGATTTCGCCGTTGCGTTTTTGTATAATTGTGTATTAGCGAGATATTCCGAGGTATATATATACTTCGCATATACGTGTGTATGCATTTATGTATGTATCTAAAGCGTCGAAAAAAAAAACAAAAAAGAAAAAAAAACAAAAAGAAAAAAAAATACTGAAGAAGAAAAAAGAGCAAATGTAGGGATCTTACTTATACCGTGTATAGATTCACTGTATGTATTGTATGGATACATTTAACTTAACGTGATGACTGTATATTTATATGTTGACAATGTTCAAAGTTAACGATATATATAGTTGATGATGAGAGTTTTATATTTCATGTTACGAATATGCTCTATATTGTGGAATACACGTAATCGAATTCGCTGCATCACTGTCAGATTCTGACAACTATATTTTGTTTCGTTGAGCAATCACTTTATTTTATTTTATTTTATTTTATTTTTTTTATATATATAAATAAATTCGTAATTTCTCCCCAACAAATAATGTATTATAAATTGTTCGATACGACCGAACCTAATTTAAAAAACGTCAAGAAAGGATCGTGACGATACGAGATTTTGGTGCTGAAAGAACCAAAAATACATTTCAACAAGTACGTTTAAACGAATCGGGGATTACTGATTAAACTTGACACGTTTTTAAATACTTCCTACGCGAGAGCTTAGAAACTTGTTGACAAGACAAGACGGAAAATTATAGAATAATGCTCGTTGATTGATTTATAAGTTCTTGTTTAACGTCGCGAAACAAGATTTTTGATCCGCAAGAACGATCGGCAAGCAGTTCTCGTGTAATCCGATTTGACACTCGAGTAACAAGATTTTGTTGTCCTGAAACCTGTACGATACGAATCTAATTGCATTTAGTAACATATAGAAATATAGTTGGCCGAAACTTGGTTATAATTTACCATTAGGTGCGCATTAAACTTATTCAGTTGTTTATGGAAATCCCTGGCTATTGGGTCTCGATTGAAAAATGAGCAAACTTTTCAATTTTAAATACAAATATCGAAGCCTACTATCTTCCTACGTAAAAGGGGTGAGTTTCACCTTTAACTTCCAAGGATAAATTTTTATTTAGTTCGCCCACGAAAATAAAGCTTTCAGTTTGACCTTAAGCTTCCAAGGTAAAATATTTATTCGAGCTTTCTATTTGACTTAATATATATTATTAATTTGGAATCTTGGTAAACGAATACGGATGTTGTGTTTCAAAAGTATGTATTTAGAAATATGTTTGAATTGAATTGGAATTGCAGCGTCATCTAGGAACAACTTCTTTTAAGAAACCTATCTGACGTTCGTAAGTTTTGTTGTATTATTCCAACAGGTGTCCTAAGTTAAAAAATTTAACCGAAGAAGTTGGAATGAGCGCCGAAGCGAGAGTAGTATGAACTACATTAGTTCTTGAATTTTTCTATTCGAGTTTCCAGACCGCGAATGCCGTGAACTATGTCTGTCAGACACAAGTTGCATTGGGAGGATCGAGTATAACAAAATATTTTATGTAATCGTACATGAACGAGGTTGGTGTACTGGATTTATATGTAAACAGTACTAAAATTAATGTATACTCTGGTACACAGAAATTATGATTACAATACTTCTGGGCGTGGCATGAAACATTATATACAAACTATGTTTATGTCGTTATTAAAATTCATTCCCTATTTTAAATTTGCATTTTATATATTTTCTTGATATTTTAACGTATTATGCATTAGAGATTTATTATTTTTAATCATATAAATTTCAATGCAATGTTGGCAGGTTTTTGAGGTTAAGCAATGTAGATAGAATTGTATGAATTTGATATTTACACGTTATCCTTTGATTTATAAATATAACACGAGCTATTAATACGTGATAATTCAATATTTTTAGTTGTTACTGTAAAAATTACATTTTTTTCTACGCGTTTATTGTTTTCTGTCGCGTTGATGTAAACAAAGATATTAAATGAAAAATTTAATAGATTTAATATTTTATTTTTCAAGGTGTTATTTTCACACATGTAGTAAATGGAATTATATACAAATATGACATCGCATCGAATGTGAAAATAGAAGAGACGGTTCAAGTTGTAAACATGGATAAGAGGGGTAGTGCTGAACTTTTGAATGTTGAGCAAAACAATTCCAAAAATGCGAGCTCCGATTCTCTCAACTCGGACAGCAAGAGCAGCTCTCTTAATTCAAAGATGGGTCAAGAATCGGTAAATCAGGTTGATTTAATTGTTCTAGTTAGGTTTATCGCTTAGATTCAATCGTGTCTAACTGTATGCAAGTATTGAAATTCTTTAGGAAAGCTGGGATAAAGCGTCACATTCCAAAAGTTTTTCCTCAAGCTCTACTTCAACAGATAATAATATTGTCTCTGCTTTAGAAGCTAGAAACGACAATGAAGTAAAAGTGAGTTCTATATAGATGAGTAGAGTTAGTTTTTATGTTTCTTAAACATTTACTTATTACCAGAATTTGTTTTTTTTTTCAGACAATATGTTTTTGATTTCATTCATTTGGTACGTTTCACCTCTTTGTCGAGAGATTCTGTTTCATCACTTTTACTTTTTCAGTATTACTCGAATATTTAGTTAAGGTAGTCAATAGATATTTGTTGTTATATTTTAACCGTTTACCTATCAACACGTGTATTCTTCTTTCACAGAACTTGTCGAATGCGGAAACAGGACCACCACTTTTAAACGGAGAACGTGTACAAGGCGTTGCTCATGAAGTGACTTATGTGTGTCCTTATTCGGGACCAGTCAGAGGGATTCTTAGTATTACAAATTATAAGCTTCACTTCCAGAGCGTAGACCGGGAAACGCCTTACGTAGTCGAAGTACCTTTAGGTGTCGTTAGTAGAATCGAGAAAGTCGGTGGCGCGTCTAGCAAAGGCGAAAATTCTTATGGAATCGAAGTGTTCTGTAAAGACATGCGGAATCTCAGATTCGCTCATAAGCAGGAGAATCATTCCAGGAGAGATGTTTTCGACAGGCTCCAACATTTTTCGTTTCCTTTGTCCCATAAATTACCTCTTTTCGCGTTCGAATATTCCGAGACGTTTCCTGAAAACGGATGGAACGTTTACGAGCCTATAGCTGAATTAAAACGGATGGTAAAGAACGTTGTATGCTTTGATATTTAATGGAAAGAAAATGTACTAACATTGAAATTATTTTTAGGGAGTAAATAATGATATGTGGAAAATATCAAAAATCAACGACACCTACTCGATATGTGATAGTTATCCAGCCGTATGGGCAGTACCTGCGGCAGCGGCCGACGAAGATTTACAAGCATCGGCAGCCTTTCGAAGTAGAGGAAGACTTCCGGTGCTTTCATGGATTCATCCAGAGAGTCAAGCAACGATAACTCGTTGCGCTCAACCGCTAGTAGGTGTTGGTGGTAAGCGTAGTCGCGAAGACGAGCGGTACGTTCAGTTGATAATGGATGCCAATGCTCAAAGCCATAAGCTTTTCATCATGGACGCTCGACCGATGCCTAACGCGGTTGCGAACAAAGCCAAAGGTGGTGGCTACGAGAGCGAAGACGCTTATCAAAACGCGGAACTCGTATTTCTCGATATTCACAATATACACGTGATGAGGGAGAGTCTTAGGAAATTAAAAGGTAGTTTACTCTCAACGATAATTCTTTTAAGTCGACCAGTAAAATCTTACTAGTTGTTAATACTAGTAACTATTGTTTAGAATTATGTTTTCCGACAATTGATGAAGCAAGATGGTTATCGGGAATAGAATCTACCGTTTGGTTAAAACATATAAAGTACGTTCTCGCGGGAGCGATACGAATCGTAGACAAAGTTGAAAATCATAAAACCTCAGTGCTAGTGCACTGTTCCGACGGTTGGGATAGGACAGCACAGGTAATTAAGAAATAGCGCGCCATGTTTTATGCAAAATGTACCCTTAATATTTATAATTTTTTACAGCTCACAGCTCTTGCCATGTTAATGTTAGATCCATATTACAGAACCATCAAAGGTTTTGAAGTGCTTATAGAAAAAGAATGGCTCAGTTTTGGTCACAAATTTCAACAGGTATACGACGCAGTGTTTGATTATATATTTTACACACCGATTTAAAGTGTAAAGTATATCTTAATAATTGCGTTTCAGAGGATCGGTCATGGTGATGAACATCATAGCGACGCGGATAGGTCTCCGGTATTTTTACAATTCATGGACTGCGTGTGGCAAATAAGTCGTCAGTTTCCCAATGCGTTCGAGTTTAACGAACACTTTCTAATCACTATTCTCGACCACCTGTACTCTTGTAGATTTGGCACATTTTTATTTAGCAGGTATGTCGAACGTTATACGTTAATCACTGCCTATTTATTATAAACATCGTCTATAATCGTGCCTACAGCGAGCGGGAAAGAGTTCAGGAACAAGTAAAACAAAAAACTGTTTCGTTATGGTCGTACACCAATACTCAGTTGTCCCTGTATCAAAATCCTTTGTACTGGGCTGCTCCTAATTATCAGCTCGTTTTAATGCCGATCGCTAGTATGAGATATATTAAACCATGGAAAAGTTTGTATTGTAGATGGAATCCTAGTATGCGACAGCAGGTATGTAAATTATCCCAGTTGCTTAATTTCTGCGGGTAGACCTAAGTTATTGCTTACACGTTCCTTATCGTATGTTATCCAAGGATCCCGTTTACCAACGAACGAGAGAACTTCTAGTCTTAAAGGAACAGCTCGAGAAACAACTCGAGGAAGGTCGTCGTGAACAGGCTAGCCGAGCGAATCGATCAATGACGTCACCGGCACCACCTAGGATACATTCCCCGGTTCACTCATAGCATGGAAAGGATTCTTTTTCATCTTTCAACAATCTGTAGTTATTTGTATATGAGCTTCCTCTTCTTGCTCGAGCCAGTGTACAATATTGACTAAACTCACTTCGCTATGTACAAAACGCTCGTTGATATATATATATATATATATATAAAAAAAAAGGACGTTTACAATTTTTGCGCAAATGATTCTATAGATTGATCCTCCTTCCCATGAATTATGAAATATTTGCAAACAAGGATGCGAAGGTTTTCTGAAACAATGAATCGCGTTAAACATGGTAATAAAATTGAATGTCTCGATAGCACGAGTGATTATTTTCACGTTTATTAATCAAATCTTAGAAAACATGTACGTATATATACTTATTTCATTCTTCTTTTCGAATTAACAAATATCCGCAATAACTGTATGAACGGTACTTCCACAGTCGTGGATAATACAAGAGCACAAATATAAGTAACTACGCTTGCTCCAAAGCTTATAGTACCCTGGAAAGAAATAAAAAAAAAAAAATTAGCAATATAAAGAAAAATAAAACATTGGTTATTGTTTCAACGTAATTAATATCATTGCACTTACGGTCATTAAGAGATCAATATTAACACTGTAAGAACTGTATAAGTAAATTGAAGTTAGAATGAAAGGGTTTAGTAAATAGCTGCAATAAGTTAATCTACCGAGGGGAACCCATACCGGTAGTGATAACAATTTATTCAGGACACCTGTAAAACAAAAGATATGCTTTATTATTAATTACCAAGATTGATTCATCGAGTTGTGACAGAAATATTGTATTAACGAATGACTCGAGAGAAAGAAAAGAAAAGAAGCAACTGATTTACCGGCGTTATTCGTGCAACACGCTATTGTAAGCCATCCTATAACAATGCCCCAGCCTGTTCTGCTTAAAGATGTATAAAGTACGGATAAACTTAAATCTATATATTTGTTCATGAGACCAAACAGAATCGAAACAATACATATAAATGCGAATGTCCAACAGGCGGTTAAGACTGTCTGAAACATAAATCCGATAGCATATAACATTATCGTTGTGCACATTTCATTTCAAGATACCAATATAACAAGCGAATAACGGAGTATTACTTTTGACAAATGTAATTTGTTGTTCCATCTAGAAAGAAGATGAGCCGTACCCATTCCTATCAAGTATGGTTGTATCCTTAACCACGGTCGTATGTACAAGATCTTCAACGTTGCGTATTGTTCGTCCAACCTAGGGAAATAAATATATACATATTAATATATATGTATATATTTATGTATTGAACATGGTATTGATCGGTACCAAATATTTTGTATGCTCACGTAGGAATGTAATTGATACTGTATACGGTGTAAGCGTTTGACAACATCGATGCGATCAAAGTAACGATGCATAAACCCACGGCGATATTAAAATGCCTGAAAATTATTGATCGAATTCAACGATTGGCTGGTAAAGATAAAACGACAATGGATAAAAATGAAATCTATTGAAAATTAAGATTGTAAACTCACGTGGTCGACAATATTAGAACGAGCGAACCAATAATGTAGAACTGCATATCATTGGACAGATACCAACTCCAGCTGAGACACTGAAACAATTACTTCTTACAAACGATTCTTTCCAAAATAATATTTTTTATTTAAAAACTGAGTTTTTATATATATACATATATACATATATACATATATATAATTACACGTACCATATTATCCCAATCGAAGAGATTATTGATGTAAAGTAAGTCTCTCCACCAGTACTTCGAACAATAAATATTTGGTCGTTCGGAAAATAAGAACATTGAAATCCTATCGTACCAGGAATAATTCAATATCGCGATCAATATCACGACGAAATACGCAGGTGTAATCCTTTGGAATTGATTAAAAAAAAAAATTTATTACGGAAACTTGATCGATAGAGTTAAATGCAAATCAAATCGAAATACCTGATGTATCGTTTAACTAGCGATAGCAAAAAATCTTTCAGTCTTTTTTTCAATCGCTTTGTCTTCTTTTCCTTTTGTTGAATTTTCAGAAATACGTACGACAATAGAAAGCCACTCATAAAGAAATAGGTATCCACAGAAAACGTTCCGTTGGCCAGGATTTGTAACATGAAACTGTCGGTCATTTCATAGGCAATTACCTTGTTACCTGTGTACGTCAAGTTTTATTTAAATATTTTATGCACCGGTTGTCGAATAGGATACAGTGAAATTGAAACGGCAATAAAATTCGCGTCTCGTTAACTCTGTTACGGCTCTTTTTCTTTTTTTTTTGACCCGATCGTATTTTATCTTTTTATAAAAAAAAATTTAATAATTTTGAAACAAAACGTAAAGAAACTTCACGATTTAATTTTACATTAAAGATTTGCTTATCTCGAGATTAGGAAACCCATTTTTATCGGTTAAAGATTTCTCACGTATTACGAAGTCTGCGTAGTAGATGGTGTGTAACATAATGATCCAGATCATTCCAAAGAATCTCAAGCAGTGAAATACAGGCACACCGTCTGAACTTTCGCTTATTTTAAATGTTTGTTGTACGTTCGAGTAGAATGAAAAGCAGACGATATATTGTCCTATATTGTTCTCCGGTTTCAACTCCGAGAGGGCAGCTTCTTCCTGATCGATTTCGCGTTTTTCTTCCAAATCGCTCTTCAATTCTGTTTAAAGTTTACAGCGTATTTTATAAAGTCTCGATTATTGGGATCCGATACTCTTCGAAAAAGTTTCGATATTTTACGACCAGAACTACCGAAGTAGTTAAAATTATCAATTCGTAATTTCTAATTAAATTTCTGTTACGTAACTACAATTAAACGTATGAATAAACATTTGCCTGTTTCTGTTCGGTTACGAATAAGTATACTTTAATCGTCGGTAGTTCTAGTATCCAGAATTAATTCCTTATCGATTTGGTCAGCTTACCAGAAGTATTGTTGTTCTCGTAAGTAATGAACTCCTTTTTCCTTTGCAAACTCTTTTGATAAATCAAAATATCGTACAGCGTACCTACCACTACTAAACCGAATATCAGTACCAGAATAAATCTGCAACAATATTAAGTCGCATACACGTTAACGAGGTTCGAGGTACCTTTCTTAATATCTCAATTTTTCTAAATTTATCGCAATCGAATAACTGCGATATCCTGTTTCCGACAGACGACTAAAATTATAATTCTTCGTTACGATTTTAATTTACATACATGACTGTAAGCATTTTGCCGCTGAGAAGCCACTGCTGATCGTTCCTCAGATCGGATACCTCGAGCAACGTAAGGTTCATCGTATAGAGCTGTTCAAGTATGAAAGTATCATCGCGTAGCACTTTGTCCAGTATCGTGGCCAGTTCGTTTTCTGTACAGGATGCCGGTAGGCAAAGTCCAAGTATCAGCCGATCCTAAAAACAGCCCGAGTTAAGATCTTCTTAATACGAAAGTGTTCTCGCTAAGAGGTATTCGTTTTTCCAATTAGCGCGTCAATCTCGCCAAGACTATTTTAAAAGGGAACTCTCTTACCGGATCCGATAGATACGAATTATAAACTGTCAAGGTGCTTACTTCTAACATCATTCCTACGTGATATTGTTGCGTGCTATAGTGGCGCATTTTAGCCACGAAGTAATGTAGCTCGAACGGCGGAAACTCTTCGTTCGGGTTCCGATATATCGAATTATTCCTCCTCAACTTCTCCGAGATCTGTAGCGTCACGTTCGCCGATAAGAAGTCGCACTGCATACGTTCTCCGAGCCAATAATTGTTCCCGTTGATGAATCCGGAGGACGCCATTCCGCTGGCGTCCAACACTTGAAAAATATAAAGAGCATCGATCGTGATGAAAAATGAACGAAGCGTTGATTATTAGCGTGAAATTCGGACGCGGTTCCGTCGAGCAGTTTGGATTCGAATCGAGCAGCTGATCGGGAAAAGGAAACGACGATCGGCCAACGATCGCCGCAACCGCGCCGCTTTTCCGTTATACGTCGAAGAAACTAGTTTCTTGTGTAACACGCGAAGAAAGTGTCGGGATCGGGGGTTGGCTCGACGGAAGAAACAAAAAAGAAAAAGAAAAAAGAAAAAATCAAAAAAAAGAATGGGAAAAAATCATGCGTAGGACACAATCGAGACGCGTAATCGCGGTTAGTAGAATTATCGCCGTTGCACAAGATCCGACGACGTCTGGAATTGTTCTCGGTTTGAACGCGTTCCACAGGATATAAACGCGAACCACAGAAACGTGGAATTACGAAACGAAGACGAATTTTTCGTCATTTTTTATGCTCGCTGCGCGGTAAAAATTCGCGAGCGACCAGTTTTTTTTCGTCGCGTTTTCTTTCTTTTTTTTTTCCGATTCTTGTCGACCGGTAGCTTCGTCGATTAAAATTCGCCAAGGTACTATATATTCTACTAACTTCTCAAACTCCACAGTGTTCCTCGTTCCACTCCCTCGTGGAATTGCTGAATCTCCGTCCGACATTTGCTCGAGTTCAGAATATCGACATTCCTAGCGATCGCGTACGCTGGTAACACCTCCGACAGGGTTTGTGGGTTTGGTAGGGTGGCTTGTATCGGTACGCATAACGCGACCAATAAGGATAGCCAGAGGCACGAGAAAATCTTCGAGTTGTCCATTTTTTTATTTTTTATTTTTTTTTTTAATTCTATTTACACTGGTTTCAATTAAAATTCACTGTCGATGAAATGTAGCATCACACGGGTGGTCGTTCTTCTTTTACGAAGAAACGACTGGAAACACTGGATGGGTCTGTGTTCGAGACCGGGGTTGAACGCCAGGATGGACGGACGAAACGGAGACGAGAAGAATCAACGATCCCCGGCACGATCGCGACGAGACAACGCGTATCGAAGGAGGAGCACTCGATTTATTTGCATGAAAGCACCGACCAAAGAGATACGACGACCGGGAAAGGACTGCCGTGTAGGAGAAGTAATCACAGAATCCAAGTGGAAAGCAAGCCGTCCTCGTGGCCTACGTCGTCATCGTCGTTGTCTTTAAAGTCACACCGCGACACCCCACCACGCGTTTCTATCCGATTATTATTCCTACTGTGCGGCCATCGAATATTTCAAATACGCTTTATATTTGCTGTATGTAAAGTATCCGATAGCTACACATGGAGTGATCTTATTTTTTTTGTTTTTTCAATCATTCGTAGCAGCTTTTTTGTTCCGTTTATCCCTTTTTGATTGAACTCTGTGGTCAATGGTGCAACGTTTTTTTGATCTATGTACGTACGCGATAGTGTCATAAATTTTGTCGCTAATAAAAATGATTTTATGCAGCAGGTGAATTAAAGCAAGGAATAATTTTTAATAATTTTAACATCGGTCATTTGAAAGACATATTACAACACAAAAATTGTAGAAACTCTTCGATGCGATTTGCTTTTGCTTGCGTAGACTTTTTTGAAAAATCGTTCATTTTCATCGGTTGTTCAAGAGATTTTTTGCATTTTTAGAAAATTTCTACGATCCTTCTATTTTACTCCATTTTCTTTCCATCTTTAATTATGCTACCACCCTCGGATCTTTTCAGAGCTAATCGTGTTCCTACTTCTGTGGTTGGTTAAAAATTTACTTTTCTAAAAATTGAGTAAACCTTCGAAGGAAACAAGAATATAATTGGAGCGGAAATATCTGGAAGACCGCAGCAGAGAAAAAAACGCAAAAGAAATACAATTTTCTTCTTACTTTCTCGTTACTCAATCGTTTTTCCCTCAGACATCGATAGTCTCTTCTTCCCGCGAGCAAATTTCTCGATTGTAGTACAAACGAAATCCTGAATGACCGTTCACGGTCCAGTGGATAGGACCGCTCCACGCGCGGAGGTTCAACCAAAAAAGCAAGACCTCGACAAGCACGCACGACTGGTTTTCTAACGCCACGTGTCGTCTAAACGGCTTCAAATATTATGCAAAGGATTGCAAAACAGTCACTCTCGTTTTCACCCTGTATTCGACAAGAGGAACGCGACGAGATAACGATAACGACGCCTACGCCTAATCGCGATATTGTCTTCGATTCGACGAGCTTACTTCTTTGTTCCGCTTTTTTCTCTCGTCTCCTCTCTCGTTCCGTTTTATTTTCTTTCAAAAACTTTCACTCGAACAGAGCGCGCCTTTTAACGCTCCTTCCAACAGATTTTATGTTCGCGCGCCGAGTCACGAGCAATTAGCATTCTTATTTTATTGGCACGATTAGGTAAAGTCCCGACCGGTGTATTACTTCACGAAATTTCGCCACCAACGTAATACGCGAGCAAAAATATTTTCCCCAACCCGATAAGAACTAGCGTGTGGCCTCTTTCTTTTAACGATCGGTTGGGTTTTCTCGTTCGTTCGTTCAAAGATTCTGTGTTCTCCCTAGCGGACAATCGTTCCTGGGATTTGCATTCGTCGAGCTGGATGTTGAAACAAGCATAAAGAATTAGTCACGGTGGGTGTATCTTGTTTGGTTAACAGGCTATATTGTCTTCGAGGTTTTTTTTTCTATTCTCAACAAAGATCCTCCGAGTGTTATTGAAATCTTGGCTTAATTCTTATCTTGAGAATAACAGTGTGTTGTATAAATTAAGGCAGTTACTTAATAAAAATAAAAGATAGTTAAAGTTAGAGAGAAAAAGGTGGTCAGCTGTTTTATTTCTCTTCACCATTTTACGATGATTATATCTTGTTTTATTCCTTATTGGTATGTAGATAAGTATAATTTTTGTGTTTGTTTTTCTGTTTCCTTTTTTATCGAAATGGAATACGCCTTAATTATTTTAATTTGTTATGTAAAAAAAGGAAAGAAAAAAAGAACTGTTTCTAAAAACCGTTGCGTTGTATCTTTTTAACGATCACTGATTACGTAAAATTCGTTTATTTGTTGTTTCGGTGTACTCGCTTCGAAAATTAATCGTCGAATATTTTCGTTGTTATTCAATTAAAACTAGACTTTCTATAACAATCCCTCGAACGATTTCGAATAAAAGAAAATGGCGCGTATCGCGGCTTACATCTAACCGCGTTACACTTTTTTAACTAGATCCAAACCAGAACCAAGTTAATTTACGAACAAAACTCTCGAAACGGCATCTGCGAAAAGCAATTTGAAAATAAAACACGAAAAAACGGTATCTCGTGAAAACGACGATCTGTATTCTGCTCGATTTATCCGCTCTCCTAATATCGCGATGCGTAACGAACACGAAACTTAATTATTCGTCGATATTTAGCCAACGATTGGGAAACGAATTCCTGCCATTGTCATGAGTCAGGTTTGTTCGGCCAGATACGTATAACTCGCGTTCGTTTTTCGAAAGCGAACGCAATATTTTCGATTCGACGTAGACATAGAGGCCTTTATCTCTGCTTTTGACCAAATCGTTTCCTTTTCGTTAAAAAAAAAGGAAAAAAAAGGAAAAAAAAAAAGAACTTCGTAATATTGAAAAGCATGAAATAAAGTTGTCAATACGCGAGTTTTACTTTGTTCCATTTTTATACAAAAGACTCGTTCCTATCGTAAATAAAGAATCTTTTGAACGGAAATACAAAGACGACCAGATTGAAAGGAATTCGAAGACCGTACCAGGGTTAAAGGAGAAACGTTGTACCGACACATGACGATAGAGCAAGAATTAATAGTTGCAGAGTAGTTTTTTTTATTTTCTTCCATCTACTCGAGTCATTGCGAGTACGTAAATAGTACATTTCCGCTTTGCCGAGACGTTCGTTTCATCGAATCGCTGCCGCAAAAGCGGCTAACGTAAAAGAAAAAAAAGATGAATTACTTGTCGAACCGATGGTAGCATAACGTCAATCGATCTGGACTATTTTAAACGGCTCTAAGATAAAATAGAAATCATGGAAAGATTATAGGAGGAATTAAAAACCAGTTAACGACCTTGCCGACTAGGCCATCGTTGACGTCTTTAGTGATTTTAATATTCATCGATTGCCTATAGTTGTCAAAACTTTTATAGTGTCTTTATTCGATCATGAACTGTTCGAGAGAAGAAAATAAAATATGTCGAGGACACGCGAAAAGACAATCACAAATTGTGTTTTCGTAGAGTAACCGAGGAATGTTACAAGAGAGAAAAGAAAGAAAGAAAGAAAGAAAGAAAAAAAAATGGATTCCTGTTGTATGCATCGTACACGCGCCGCCATTATGGTTTCCATGTTTTTAGATATTTTTCCGTAACCGAACTACGGGCGGAAAATTGCCACGGAAGAGAAAAAAAGTAAAAAAAAAAGGAAAAGAGAAGGAAAAGAACTGGTCGCGAATAATGATCTTACTCGGTCGATCCGAACACCTATGTGTAATATGCGTGAACTTTCTATGGACCACTTTTTCTAGTAGCACGTTTCTGTACCCACTCGAGGCAAGATATCCTGCGTCGAGCGAACACGTGACACCGTTGAAAATTCCTGCAGTCTCAGGGATCAATATTTGACCGATTCGTAACTACACTCTCGCTGATTTTGTTTTAGCATGCTTAATTTCAGGCTTCGAGGAAAACGCGAAAGCGTGCTGCCGAACGAGTTGCGGTGAATTTTTTTGCTTCGACTTATCGCTATACGTACATGGTACAGGAAAATTGCCTAATACGAGGGTTCCGAACATTGGGAATATTAATATTTATTAACATTTTACTTTGTAAACTATATTAATAGCGACCATCGCCGCGAATGTTTTTTTCCATACAAAGAGAAATTACGAAACTGTAGTAATTATAACGTTCCAGGATATAGAATGCATCCTTTTCTTAATTAGATATTAAGTACGTCACCCCATATTCCAAATCATTTCCATATTAATCAACTTTCCTCCACTGGATGAAACTGTAACAACTTTATTCTAACGATAATTTCTTTTTTCTTTCCTCGTTCATTTTCATTATTTTTCTCGCTATTAACTTAAGCTTCGATAAAATATAAATGTCTCCTTTGAGAATACGAGCACAGTACTTTTTGTTGCTACTTGTATCGTTTTTAGCGTTGGTTTCACGTCGCCGACGACCTATTCGTGTTACGACGGCGGTTCGAGTTGCTTAGATTTTTTTGTACATGTTTCTTTCCGATAAGTATCTTAGCGTATTTTTAATACGATTCGAAAAGCGACAAAACGATGAACTCCATAACACAGCGTACCTTTTTTCCCAGGTTACTCGTGTCCCTCGCCTCTTCCTTATGCAAGAGGTTTTCACCTTCTCGTTTTGTTCGTTTTGTTCGTTTTCCCCTCTCCTTCCTCTGTTGGCGGGCTGATTGATGTACGTTGTTTGAACCGATAAAAAACGAAGGGTCGTTTGCAAAACGATTTTGTCATGGTTTTGCCCACTGTTCGTTCAATTCTTGTGAAGTATGCTCGGTAATAAATGTTGATTGCAACTGTGCGACGAAAGGTTGTAGTATGAATATAAAATGCCATAAAAGGTGGATCGCGTAAGTAACGCGTGTTATTAATTTTATGGACAAACAATATTTTGCAAATGTTGATTAGCAATTTAATTGCTTTTTTTTTACTTGTTTGCGACGTTAATGTTTTAATCGCCACGATGGATTGAGATATTTTTCGAACGATCAACAATGCTGGAAGAGGAGTAGCGCCCAAGTTTATGCACAATTTATGATAATAATAATAATAATAATAATAATAATAATAATAATGATGATATTAGTATTAGGTTGGTTAATAAGTTAGTACGGTTCTTAGATTAAAATTTTAAAAACAAAATGTGACTTAGCGATTCAAATGAATAATATATTATTACATAAAAATATTTCTTTTATAATAAAAAAAATCGTTTTTCATTTACATGTTAAAACCCGGCCGAACTTTTTGGCCAATCTAATAACTAATATTATTATTATTATTATTATCAATTGTGCAAAAACTTGGCGCTGCTTCTCTTCCACCATAGTTAATGTTGCGACACTGTCTCTTGTTTGTTAGTAAAATTTTACAAACAAGCTACAAGTTGTCGCTGGTAAAAAAAATTATTTTGCCCAACAGATTTTTTAGCAGTTTTTTTTTAAATAAACTGAGTGAATTTTGAAAATTATAAATTACCTTGACAGAAATACCTTAAAAACCAAACTTAACAACCCGAATCGTAAATTCGTTAATATTATTAATGAAACTGTTGTGCAAAAGATTCCAGGAACGTATTTATTAGGAGAAAGATGAACAATAAATTAATTCAAATGTTTTTTTGAATTCCAATTATATGGCAACATCGCAAAAATTTTATCCTACCGCTAAACTTTACCTTTTTTGCTCGTGGGCAAAGAATTGGTTGCACGAATCGTTTTGGTCGATGTCTAAGTCATTGTAAAAATATTTCGAGGATCGGCAAATAACAACGACCGAATAGAAGTTATTTGCCGATCCTCGAAATATTTTTGAACACCGTTTAGAATTATGCATGAGAAAAAATAGAACTCGAATATCTGTTTGTCTGCACGGATCCTAAAAAAATAATTCCAACATTCATTTTTCAACGATCGACAACAATTAATAATAACATATATTTGTTGAAAGCTTATTTACTTTATATCCAATGAAAGAAACAAATTTTTTAAGAGCAGCTCGATCGCTTATGCAGACAATGCAAATCAGGCAAATTGAAGTATCAATAATTGCTTTTCCTGAATAATTATTCAGAATGATTAATGCCACAAGCGTCATCAAGGTTTGTTGTAAGATCATTGTAAGATCAAGGGCGTTAATACATATTTTCGCGCATTATTGGCATTAAAATATAATTAAGAAGTTACAAAGGTTAACTTTTTTTTTCATCGCCTACTCCAAGAAGAAAATTATTCCTTCCAGACGTCACCTATGAAATGAAAAATGAACGTGACTATGATATGTTTTTCAATAAATGACCGTTACCGACGCTTATTAACTAAGTTGGTTACGAACGTCCAAGCGATATTATCCTCGTTCGTTTCAAATATTCATGAGGAGCCATTAGCATAAACAATTCGTAATATCGTGCTTAATGTTAGCCGTTTTCTGAAGAAATTGCTGCCTTACAAGTCGAAGACTGCAATAAGGTGTTTATGAATACACAAAAAGTGAAGATTCTTGCAATAATGACTGACCATGCTGCCCAGACGAAATCATTTCCAATTCTCGAGGAACTGCTAACATTTTATTTGCTTGCGACAGAGAAAATTATGATCGATTAAACTTTTTCACTTTGATCTGAAATATAGAAATTATAGCTACTGTTATAAATAGTTCGATTGGTGGCAGCATAATTGTATAATAATAAAATATAATACTACAGTGATAAGCAAATAAAATAAAATAAAATAAAATAAAGTAAAATTAATTAAAAAAAATATATATATAGGTACATGGATACGGAACTTCCAAATTACAAGAAATTATAAAGCGTTAAAACGCTCACTGGCACCAAAGAAACGCAACCGAATTGCATTGTTACATGTTGATTTTAATGAATCATAACAAAGATTGGGCAACGCGATAAAACAAACGCGTGTAGAAAAGCAAAAAGCAGATCGGGGAAAAAGGAACTGCGCGAGCCTTTCACGAATAACTCGTTTCTTAGCGATGCAGCGTCCTGTTACGTTCGATGATACGGATTCACGTTTGTTTTCATTTAGACGTAATAGAAGCAAATTACGTCGTGAAAGCGCTCGCATAACACTCGTAACGAAACGTATATCGGTATGCACGAACGGATATTAAGTCAGAGCTGTGGATCTGTCCACGATGGAGAAAGTAAACCGTTTCCTCTTCCTGCTTCGGGGACATCGATTTTTCCACGACGTACGTTCATTGATAAATCTTGACGCGAGCATGAATTTTAAAGTTTCGTCTTGTGTGCTTCTCTTTTCTTCTCTTATCGAGTCCGAGGGTCTTGTTTGACAACTCGATAAATTAATACACCTTTTTTTTTTTTCTTTTTCTTTTTTCTGAAAGAAGCGAAAAATTTAAATATTGACGCCGATGAACTTGTAAAGATTTGTTTAAAATTACCTTGGAACTTGAGTAACCGGATGCCTCGACATTCGTTCTAGACACTTGTTATGCGACGACACCTCGGGTTGACGAAATTTATAGCTAAAGGTTAACAGGCCTGTAACTGATAACCATATGTACATCCGCGAGGACCTTGATGCTTGACAAAATTCTTTTTTACCCAATTCCTGTCCTATCTTCTCCGATCTTTTTCAACCTTGCTATTTATATTGCCACGTAGGCCCGCTAATGGGATTGAGAAAGGCATTAGGTGTTTGGCAAAAATTCGACCATTGCCTAATTCATCTATACTGTTCACAGATTTGATCGCATCGTTGCGTAACTCGAACGAAAGCTCGTCCTTCGGTGTAGGGTCCCGTGAAACAAAGATGGCGGATGGAAAAAGTGGTCGGTAGAAAGAACACTAGAACCTTCTGATTTTCAAAGTATTATTATCAGCACATGATAGTTTCGCATCCATCTCACAAAGTAAGGATCAGACAAAACGTCAACAATTATAAATCAGAAAAAAAAAGAAAAAAAAAAAAGAATGTAATGATAATAAAACACGAACCTTATAGGCCGCCGGAGAGCCGCTTCTCCGAGCGGCGTTCTAGAAGCCAGTTCCGATGAAATTAAAAATTATTTATCGTTCGTGTAATACAATTCGTAATACGGAGGCGATAACGAGTAATCGTTACAATATTTTAAAATATCACAACGTTAATATCTGTCGGCTGGTTGGGATCAAGAACGTGCGCGAGAGAGGTCTGTCACGAATCGTCTATAGAAAAAAACCGAAAACGAATTTGAATAATAAAAAAAACCTGAACAGAAAAAGAGTGAAAAGAAACATTAGAGCGCAGCTTTGAAACACGGGTATCAACTGTCATTAATCGTGCGTCCCAACGCGCCAGAAACCTTGAACGCTCGGAATTTCATGATTTCGACGAGTCTAAGGATGACCGCCTGCCTCTTTCACGGTGACGAGTCTCGCGAAGCACAAAGTCGAACCCGGCTGGCTGCGACGTTACAAAATCCGAATCGAGTTTGTGGAACAGCTAGAGACGACCGATTCTGCGGGGAAATGGTCTTTCGGATTCGAAGGAGGACTCCATTCCTTGCTAAGGTCGCTTTCGGTGTTCCACGGATGCACGTGTGCGGTTGATCTCGACGTAACATCGTTAGGTAATTTTTAGGTGATTTTTCGGAGCGAAGCGAACACCCGCGCGTGGGCGATCTTTGAACTTTATCGCGGCGTTCAGTGCGACGCAGCATCCGCATTGGGCGCAAACAGGTTCGTGACAGAGACTTCGATTTTTGTGGAAACTTATATCGGTTGATTTGTCAATTTGTTAATTTATCTTATTTTTTTTCAGACATTTAAAAAAGGTGAAAAACAATCGACTTCTTTCGTTCGAGGCTGTCGTCCATTTTGTCGATAAAATTTTGTCATTACTCTTGACTGTTCACTATTGTGTACGCGTGAAGTTCACGAGACGCTAATCACGCGTGCACAATAGCGATCTATCGGAAACAATAGTAGAAAGCGGTCGTTTCAAATTCGTCGCATACTCAGCGAAACACGCGACAGCCTCGGAACGGAGAATAAAAAGCCATACTGGTGAAATCGCGTGCCCTCGCGACGTTCTCGACGTGACTTAGATCTCGACACACCTTGGCCAACGAAACGTAATATCCTCTGACCTGTACTCGCCGATTGGGACACGAGAAAACGAAACAGCCGCTCGATGAGATCCCAGCGTCGAGGTGAACGACATTACGAATACTTCACCTCGCGGAACCAGGTTCGGACAGAGGAATAAATTAAACAAAACAGAGGAGGGGACTAAAAAGGAGGCGATCGCGACGCGCACTGATGCAGTGATCGCGAGCCTCCAAACGGCGCGCATCGTTCCAAATAAAAATCTTTTACACATTGTCGTACGATGAAAAAATAGCGCACGCTGCGCGTCGGTCGGAGACTCGCTTGCTCTCTTCTCTTTCTCACTCTCTTTCTCTCTTAAAAGAAACAAAAAGGACTGGCTACTTTGGCGCGAGACTCGCGAACAGCGCGACGCAGTAATCGTATGAAAGTTGGACAAGCGTTAGAAAAATACTGTAGTAACAGGCGTAATGAAAAATAGGTAGAAAAAGAAAAATGGCGGAGAAGGTGAACGAACAGGGGAGGAACAAGAGAGGAACGACGGAGTAACGGACTCTCGATCGCGAGCTCTGTCTATCGCCGATTGGATGGCGACGTTTTCTTACGTTCTTGCGCGTAGTACTGTGCGAGACTTAATTTACGTTCTTTTAAAACAAAAAAAACAAAAAAAATGAAGTAGAAAAAGTCGCGTATAGCCTGATGATAATCGTCCGAAGTTTGAACTATCGAGAATGTATTTCTAGCAGTACTAATTGCGAGAAAATATCGGTGCGTTGGTTTTGTAACGTTGACGGAACATTGTTGTACAAATATTTAGTCAGGCCTTACGGTTAATACTACAGGGAAGAAGGGAATCGATCTTTCGAGCGACGAACGATTTTTCTACAAGTTTGCGGTTCCAAAATGGCGCCTGGTAGAGACCAATACTGACTCGTTCAGGAGAGTCCGTAACCACCGCGGCGAAGCAACGAAATTAAGGAATAGTTAGTTAAAAAAAACAGACAGTGCGAATACTGTTCCTCGTCGAGGACGTCGGAACTCGACTCGTGCCGATCCGAACGACGGATGATCCGTCGTACGCGTTCCGACACGGTCGAGCTGTCGATATCGATCGTTCAGAAGCGAAACTCGAGGATGGGAATTACCGAATCATTAAACGAAGTCCAGAAAGCTTTCGCTCTGGAAGCTTGTGTAGAACAGAGACCGGAAACAAATGGGCTAGACTTTTTTTTTTTTTGTTGGAGCGAAAGCGGATTTGTGCACACGATTACTAGCTTCACACTTGTTTTTTCGTTTTTCGTTTTTCTGCTTCGTTTCATTTTGTTAATCTACTTGTGGAATTCGAGGGCTGGTCGCAAGACGCCAGGGAGTAAAGACTCAACGCTTGCATTTTTCTTCTTCATTTCATCCTCTGGTCGATTTTTTTTTTTTTCTTTTTCATCGATTTATTCGTTCGTCCTTGCGCGGCTGGAAGTATTCGCCACTCTTCCCTCTTTCTCTCTTTCTTTTCGTCTCTCTCACTCTTAATTTCATTCGCTCTCAAAGTATTCAGGCACACCTATATATACAGAACGGTATCGTCTTCTCGTTTTTGCCATTTCCGTTTGCGGCCATCGCGCGACAAACATCTTGTCGGCGCCGTCCGAGCGACGCTTCGGTACGCTAGCAATTACAGGTAATTCGAGTAATGGGGAGGGGGGGGCGTATGTATATAACACCAGCCATTTACCTACGTAACAATTACTACCGCTATATATACAACGAATCACTAATGCGGTCGCCGATTGCACCAGAAAATTGAAAAATCAAAGGCGAGCTTTTGAACCTCTCTTTCTTCCTTTCCTTTCTCTCTCTCTCTCTCTGGATTAGCGGGATAGCGAAGAAGGTACGAGGGCGAGAGTACAATAATTAGAGTAATATCACGAAAAAACGTCCAGCCTCGAGAATTAAATAATGTGGCACTTTGTTGGTGAATCTTATTCCACCGTTTCGAAGTGTCTAGTAAAATGGAATTATCAGTTTCTCTCGCGGGAGGAAACAGCGGTTCGATCTGTATTCGATAGAACGACGCTCTTCTCTCTTTTTTCTCTCTCTCTCTCTCTCTCTCTCTTTCTCTCTTACAAACGAATCACGGAAACAAACAAAAATATCGTAAAGGCTAAAAATACAAAGGATCGCGAGAATATAATACACGGAAATACTATAAAGTGGAGTTAAATCCGAGAATAAAAATAAATACGTCATCGAAACAAAGACGGAGACATTCGACACGAGTCCGTTCGGTTCGAGGGAACCAAGTTATATATATATGTATATATATATAAGTATATATTAAACGCTTGTACCTTAAACGATAGTAAAACGCGACGAAAAGGAAAAATCGTTTTCTTAATTCTTCTTTTTTTTTTTTCTTTTTTTGTACGTTAGCACGCGCGAGTCTACGCTCGAGACTCTTCCTCTCTCTCTCAACTGATTTATAAACGGCGATCAATCGATTCTTTTCGAGAATCAAAAAACGAACAAACACGTTTTCGGTCCACTTTATAGTAACTGCTCGGTCGTACGCGCGAACGGCAAAGGAACCGTGAACACAGGTAGAAAAAAGAAGCGCTGGTGCACGCACGCTGTTCAACGTTAGTTAACATTAATCGATTAACGTTGCATATCGAGCACCGATCGCGCTTCGCCATCTCTTCCCTCTCTTGTTTCTCTTTCCTATGCGTTCTCTAAACACGATACCATTTTCATTTTTCTTTCTTTTGAGTCTCTCTTTCTCGAGTTAAATCATTTTATTGCCTAAACGACGCTCTTCGATTCGAAGCTAAGTCGACGAAAAGAAACCATTTTGTGTTGTGCCTCGACTTCGCGGAAGAAAATACGCGTTGCATCGTTGAGTTCCGTGCACCCCTAATTTGATTCGATCAACGAGGCATTTTTTGTAGATACAACACCCTTCTCTGAGCGTTTCGGTGCGTGCTTCGGATCTGATTACCGTGTCACCATATTTCTCGGAACCATAAAACGCAAAAATCGGCTTCGACTTGAGACGCTTATGCGTTTTATGATTCGAATATAAATGACAAATCAGACAGTCTCGCGAAATTCAGAAAAAATTCGTTCAATTATTCAATCCTCGTAAAAATAGAAAAAAGAAAAGAAAAAAAAATTAATGCAATTCTGGTGCGCCTTGTAGTCCGAAAAATACGGTACCTTCGACGGAACCTTCTCAAAAATTGAACGAATTTAATACTTTCCATGCTTAAATTTACAACTGTGACCGTGTCACGATTCAACGAATACCACGTCGAACAATTTGTCATATAAAAAGAGAACAAAAATATGTTAGCAACGTTTTGAGCGTAAGTGACGATCCATTCGATGTGTACGAGGATGCGTGAAGCACCGAACGCCGGAAGGATAGCTAGGCATAATCGAAAGGAATAATTTAGATAGGAGATCGGGGGGGTGCACTCGCGTTCGCTTCTCGTCGCTCTGTTCACAATCTTCTCGACGATTCCCTCGTCCAGCATCGTTGTTCTCGCAACTACCGTGGCTCGTAGGCCTCGTAGACGAGCTCTGGCACCAGGGCCAACGAGAATGTGGCGCTGGCCTGTCTTGCGTACTGTCTTCTCGTCGCTATAGCTTCGTGTTACCTATTATTCTCCTCCATCACCACCTGCTTGAACACACCCGCGGGCATTTGACTTTTAACCTCGTGGCTGCCGAGCGCGGTCGTACCATCTTTCGCGATGAACAGTTGAAGCCCGGTCGCTGAGAACATAGATAATAAAAATTGTTACAACAGACCCATTAGGCGTGTCGCGTTCACGATAACCGGTTTTAACTTTTTTTCTCTTATTCTTTTTGTAACCTCTTCAATTGCGTCAAAGAAACGATTACACAGTCAAATAGCAAGATTGTAACTTTCCGGATTATATTAGCACTTTGCGTTAACATGTTACAAGTGGTACTCGTATTTGCGTACGAATGGTGGTCGGTACTATTTTCATTGGAAAAACCTCTGCGTTTAATTAAGAGGTTTCAATAGTCACGAAGTATACGAAGATCTTAGTTTTCTTATTTTTACGACTCATCGGTGGTCGAGATATCGTTGAATCAAGAGACCGAGATAAAGATGGACGCTCGTTTCGTGGATGCAGTTCGAGGAATTGATGAAGATAACTTTGCGACAATTATCAATGACCGCCTATAAATTGGGCAAGAGTAACGTACTCTCAGAACTCTCGAGATCGGCTTGCTCCAAATTCGTTGCTTTGATCAGCTCGTCGATCAGGGAATCCGGGTTCGGCCTGGTTACTTCAACCCTGCACAAAATCGGATTTCCCGTACTATCCTCAGCCTTTTTCCTGCGCTCCAGCGCGGCCTTCGCTCGGTCCAAAGATCCCGTTTCGCTGAGGCCCGAGCCACCGGAGGGGTTTCTGTGGAACAAACGAACCAACGATAACAATACGTCGCTTTTCCCTCGACCTCGATCTTTAAACCTCTACTTTACCGAGCACTGGCATAGAAAACAAGCTGTTTTTTGAACCTCCAAGGACTGAGCGGCGTCAAATAACGCGACGGTTGAAAAAACTGAGAAAACCGATGGCCGACGACAAGTATCGAAATAAATCCGATAAATATTCATAATCGTTCGTAACAGGTTCAGTCCTTGGATCACCGTGACTGTGCGACGGTGACACGCGTCTTTCAAAATGGCCGTTTCGCGCCAGTGCTCCTCTTCAACACGGGACAATCGAAAAAATGAATTATTGCCACGACACACCGCGTGCAAAAACATCGTCACGTTCGATGCAAAGATCAAGGAACACGAGAGAGCTGCTGCTGTTGCTGCTGTGACGTTAATAAAACAGAACGCAAAGAGATTAAAGAAGCGTGAGCCCGGTTTTCGAACGCTCGTTCGAAATAATCCAACAACAGAATGCATGGGACGAGGCTTATGGATCAGAGCAAGCGAAACATTGTGAGCAACAAGCGGCCAAATTTGGTATTTCTATGGCTGTGTTACGCTTGAGGGAGGTTTTGTGGTTCGCATGCAACAGACCAGCTGCGATGAAATTGGTCGCGCGCCATTAACCCTTCAAACGTTATCCGATACAAGGTTTGGTTGCACAAAAATCGGTACGATTGATGCGTACAATTATTTCGGACGTGGAGAACGATACTAGAGTCTGCATTGCCGTACCGACCGTGTCTTTGATGGGTTAACAGCAGAATTAGGCCAGTCCTGTCCAAAATGGTGGCTTTATGCCGTCTTTGTTTCTGGCTACTGTCTTTCGTGAAAATAGCGCAAAATCTAAATACCTATTTAGGATAATTTTATGACATAAAACTTATTCATGGACAACTCTGGGTTACGTGCTCCACTCTTGGCGCTTGTATTTTTCAAACGAAGTTCTTCCGAGAACGTGACGCTCTGCGCGCAAATGAATTAACACACTTGCGTTTCGTTTTATGTTGAATACTAAATCATTTTTTAGATGATAAATAAAAAGTAGGATTTTTTCTGTCGAAGCAGAAATATTGTAACCTGGTGTGAACTTCACAATTTGACTTTGAGTATAATTTATAATTGATAAAAAGTACGAGCGCAAAGAGCGATACAAAACATATAAAAAAAAGTAATAGCACATAAATGAAGCATTTTGAGCAGTTTTTAGCGGACTAATTGCGTTTCTTTTTGCGAACTTGTTTTCGCAAAGCATCCAACGATTCCTCGGGCAAACAATGTTGTAATTGCCGCGAACGAACCTTTGTACGCAGACACGCGAAAATCGTTCATTTTTGCACATCTTTTTATGGTATTAATTAGTGCTAACTATGAAAACCAGCTAGTCAACACCTTACGCGTGATAAATTACGTTCTAACATTTAAAACTCGTTAAATCAGTTTCACGAACATCGTCGCTTCTTGTGTGTTTAACACGTCATTACCATTGACGAGCAAGCGACTTTTAATTTCATCTTTAACCCTTTGCACTTCTAAACTTTCTTAAATTTTAGAAGACTTATGAAAACTTAGAGTAAAATGATAAAAAAATGTTCTGCAGAAAATTACACGTGCAGCCATAGCGGCGCCAATCGAGTGCAAAGGGTTAAAAAGCGTGTGGCTCGAGTGTCGTGGTGCGAGATAGAACGGGAAAAGTAAAGGAAGGACGTTTCGTCCGGGACCTGCTAGTGGACTCATCGATAAGGCAACCTAGCAAACTCGTGCCTTAAACGTGGGGATATTGAAGTTAGGGAAGGGATCGGTACATGTACTGTACGGAGAAGAGAAGTTGACCGACTATCCACGAGCTGAAAAATCACAGGGGCAAGAGGAATCGTGCATTCGCGGCACCAGACTGGGTAGAAGAGGAATAACAATGACGCCCTAATTCAGATAACCGACCACTCGACCAATAATGACGATCTATCTGAGTTTGGGCGTCACTGATATCCTTTACGGGTGCCATTAGTGGACGATTCCCCTTGCTCCTGTGACTTTTCAGTTTGCAGATAGTCGGACTTTCCTGAGGACTTGCGGGAAAGACAGCGATGGTGGAATCCCTCTGTTGGTCGAGTGTAAGAGGGTCGCCACAAGCTTTCTAGAACTTAAAACATTTTCAAGCGTCCACTATTACGTTTGCAAATAATAAAAATAAAAAAAAAAAAAAAAATCCACGTGTCTGCGAAGCATCGAAATGGCAAAGCATGAAAAAGAGAGAAAAAAACAGAGACGAGACACAGAGGAAAAGAAGAGAATTAAGACGAAAGCATGGACTGACGGTGGGGTTATGCTGTTTCGGTGCTGGAAGCTCGGTGGAACGACTTCCGGTACTCCTAAGGAGGACTCCTCGGAGTCCGCTGGGCTGGTGGCGACCGTAGCCAGCTTGCCCCCCGCCCCGTCCAGCAACTTCCGGTGGCCTCCGCCAATACCCCTGCAAGGATTCACAAAGCCATCCAAACTGGAAGCAAAGCTACACCTCCTCTCTTCCGCTCCTCGCTTCTTCCCTCTATTTTTTTAATTCCTCCTCGTAGCTTTATTTTTTTATTTTTTTCGTTTTTTTCGTTTTTTTTTTTTGTTTGCTTACGACACCCGTTCACCCGCGTGTTTCTCGATGCACGGTTCATCGCCGGACGCTTTGACAGCTCGAGCCTCTTTTGTTCGAGCATTGTTGACCACGCGAGAGTTGAGAGCGAGAGGAACCGGTTACATCGCTTTGATTGTGGATCTTGTTAGAGAGGTTTTCGAGGAAGCAAGTTTAGTTGGAAGTAGAATGGCGAGACTGTGAAAGAGTTCGGCGAAATACATCTTTGATTCCCTTTTTTTTTTTATGTATGTATAGACTGTTTAAACTAATTGATCACTCAAGATAAGTTACTGACTACAGAGTTAATGTTTTGCGGATGGAGCAGTTTGAAACTAAGCGTTTTCTGATACCACAGAACGAAATCATTTTCTTAATAATAAAGACAAGTTTGTTAAGCTTAATTAAATTAAATGGAGTCGTTACAGTAATAACAGTAATTATGCTACCAGTACTTTATGCTAGGTGGTTTCACCTTCTGCGAAGGGTTACAAAAAACTTATGCGGTCATTACCCTCAGTGATCAATCGTTGAACCAACTGTAGATTGTATTAGCTATGATACAAATTTTAATACGTTCCCTTGGAACTGGCCAGTTTCTTGGTTGTATTCCGTTGATGCTTACACTTAAGTTAAAAAATTCAATTTTTTTTTTAGCAGCTAAAATACACAGATATTTGTACAACGAACGTGTCTCCGAGTCAACGAAATACATCCTCGTTTTAACACGTTTGTTGAGTTTCAAATACAGTTGCCATGCGTTGGACTTTTCCACGCGATACTTTTCGTTCTTACATGTAAAAATCTCGATAGAATGGTAGTATGATTCGCGTTAACAAAAAGGCGCAGGATGCGATTGAGAACAGAACGATCTGTCGTCGATGATGTTGATTTTACTTTTTGCAGTTCTACAATAGTAAGAGACTCGCGAGACGAATGAAGCAAAGCGTAAGCTGATCTCGCAGTGTGTCTGTCGTGTTTGTTCGATGCACGCGACCCTTGGTTAGGCGTTATGAATAGGATCGACGTTCTTCGAGTGTCTGATTGTCGTTAATTCCAAGCACTGGTTCGAGGAAACGTAAACGATACAACGGAGAAAACAAGCGGTGACGAGACGAACGCAACTGAATTAGAAACACACGATTTATCGTTAAAAGATGGAACAACCGAGCGAACTGTGTAATTACGGGTCATAAAATGATGGAACTCGAGTAAACATATAATTACAAGTTATAAAATGAATGACTCGCAACAGTGGCAAAGGTTGATCGTGTGTTTCTAACAGAAAGAAACAAATTAGAATAGAAAATAACGCAGTGGAAAAAAGGGTACCAGTCCTCATCCTTCGACTCGATACACGTTTGGACGAGTCGCATCGGTTCTCCAAATCGCAGAGCTTTTTTCTTAACTCCATTGAATGTACAAAATATTTCAACAGATTGATGAGAAATTGATACGGTGTGTTCGGAAAGTTAAATACATAAAAAAAGGTTCGTACGAACTTTCTCCAACAATGATTTATGGAGAAGTTATAAGTAGACTGCGAATTTTTATGCATTTATGGTAAATTTGAAGCCACAAAAGTATACGGAATGAACATAATAATATTTAGTAAGTAACACGATTGTGCTTATTGCATAAAATAGTGCAATCTAATTACAAGACATAAAAGAATCGTTACACGTTAAGTAGAATTACATCATAATCATTTCTGGACACAAGTTTGTACAAACATCTTTCATCCAATTAACTTCTCAAACACCCTGCATCAATTTACCATCGATCTATTCGAACATCCTGCACAGTGAACGACACGATCAATTTAAAATGAACGCTCCTGTTTCGAGAAACCGAGTCAACGCGTTGACTGCAGCACGCTGATCGCACAAGATCCCACTGACCATATTAACGGTACCACATTGAGGAGCCTGTCGAAGCAGTGGCAATTAACGCTGGACAAAGAACAGAGTGTTTGGACAAAATCGAACGAAAGGACAGAGGGGATATTTAACTAAAATCAATCGTAAAAGAGAAAGTCGTTGATGAGTGAAACCTACCTGAGGGTCTGAGCGGTCGTCGCGGAACGTAGCGAGGCTCTGGGGTTATCGGGCCTATGAAGGGGATCTGGGGAGGATACGGCTCTCGCCTGATCGACCAGTCGCAAAACCGGGCTCATCTTTCCTTTCTCGATGCAGTCACAGGTTTTCGATATACTTCTCCAACCTGGCTGACCGATCCTCGGCTTAGCGACCGGCGCGACCACGCTGTTCTGCTGTCCGTTTCGGTCGTTCATAGTCGAGTTCGACGCGTTACGCTCGTTTCGAGCCTCGAAGCTGTTCCTCTCGAAATTTTTTCGCGAGTATCGAGGCACATCTTGTGGCCCGGGTACCCTGAACACCCCTATCTCGTCGTTATTGTCCTCTTTAACGCGGTTTGTCTCGTTCGAAACGACACCGTTTCTCGATCGGTTAATTTCGTTTTGATAATTAGACATTGGAACGGCAGCGATACTCGATCTCATGGAGTTTCGAGTGACTGGTTTCCCTTCGCGCGACGAGAGTGGACTCGACGTAGACCAGAAACGATTTCGCGGATCCAGCAGCATGAGGGAAGACGAGGAAGGGGAATCGGAATCGAGAGAGGTCTCTGGTCTGGCGGGCTGCTGGTTCGAGGGGTTTTGAGAGACATTGGGGATACGTGGAGCCCATACCGGCCAGGAGGGTGACCTATAAAGATCACAACACAAATATTCAAGCATGCAAAAATAATAATAAACTCATATACGGTATGTAAAGACAGAAAGGGGAAGACGGGCGAGAAGTAAAAAAAAAAAAAAATAATCAGGTAGAGAAAAAGAATCCAGAGTCTCTAATTGTGGAAAACAATTTGAAAAAAACAAAAAACAAAATAAAGGATAAAAAAGTATGTTTTCCTCGTACATCGTTATCGGTGCCTTGTTGTTAAAGAGAAGTTTCATAAACGCGTGCTAGACGATAGTACCTGTCCTAATATATAGTTGTAAGTTCGACAGTGTAGAGAAAGTTAGTTAGTGTGTCTGTCCGTGTACCGTTTGTTAAGCGCCAAGCGGCAAAACTTGTTAATAATNCCTCTTTAACGCGGTTTGTCTCGTTCGAAACGACACCGTTTCTCGATCGGTTAATTTCGTTTTGATAATTAGACATTGGAACGGCAGCGATACTCGATCTCATGGAGTTTCGAGTGACTGGTTTCCCTTCGCGCGACGAGAGTGGACTCGACGTAGACCAGAAACGATTTCGCGGATCCAGCAGCATGAGGGAAGACGAGGAAGGGGAATCGGAATCGAGAGAGGTCTCTGGTCTGGCGGGCTGCTGGTTCGAGGGGTTTTGAGAGACATTGGGGATACGTGGAGCCCATACCGGCCAGGAGGGTGACCTATAAAGATCACAACACAAATATTCAAGCATGCAAAAATAATAATAAACTCATATACGGTATGTAAAGACAGAAAGGGGAAGACGGGCGAGAAGTAGAAAAAAAAAAAAATAATCAGGTAGAGAAAAAGAATCCAGAGTCTCTAATTGTGGAAAACAATTTGAAAAAAACAAAAAACAAAATAAAGGATAAAAAAGTATGTTTTCCTCGTACATCGTTATCGGTGCCTTGTTGTTAAAGAGAAGTTTCATAAACGCGTGCTAGACGATAGTACCTGTCCTAATATATAGTTGTAAGTTCGACAGTGTAGAGAAAGTTAGTTAGTGTGTCTGTCCGTGTACCGTTTGTTAAGCGCCAAGCGGCAAAACTTGTTAATAATCGATATTGTAACTGGAAAAAATTCCGTAGAAAGATCCGGTGAGATAGAAACGTAAGCGTAGAGTTCCAAAGCTTCGTCGCAAGCGCGACCGCATTGAATTTAGCAATCGTTAATGCGTATAGTAGTGGCATTGAGATTCGAAAAATTGTTAGTGCGAGCATTACTATATTGTTTGCTGCATCTTTTGATATCCCGCGATTCACGCTAATCCTACAAGCAACTGTATTCCTGTTAGAAGAGTCGTCCCATCTAATCCCATCCAAGATACCATGCTCGCTTGAAAGTATCTTTCGAATGTTTAAAAAAAAAAAAGTGAAAAAGAATAGTTCTTGAACTGCGAATAAAATTTTAGAAAGAGATCGATAGTGTGAAACGCTCCGGAGATAGCGAGATAAGTAATAAGCGATTAATGAGACGCGAGAAGTACTCGAGAAGTTCTTGTTACAGAAAGAATCGAGAAGAGAACTCTGGACGTAATTAGGACGGTTTCAGAGCACTGTTTAAAACTGACTGATATTTCTTAATCTCTTTTTGTGAACTCGAAGTTCTCGGCTGAACTTCAATCTCCGTTCGTTTACTCGGAGGAACAGTTTTCTATTGTTTCTTTCTTTCTTTCTTTCCATTTGGTTTCCCCAGGTGGCCGCGTGGCCTTACCTAATGTGGCCACTGTCACCACTACTGCTCTGTCTACTGTGCTGACTGTGTGAATTCAAGGATCCGTAGCCGGAGCCTTTGCTTAGCTGGCTGGTGTTGCTGCTGTTACGAGAATGGCCCGACTCCGTGTGCGCTTCGGCCAGAGTCTCAACTGGAATAGCCGATGGTACTATCTCGCTTAGGGTCATTGGATCGTATGACTCCGCCCCGCTGAGGAGCTCTGGAAAAGTAACGCTTCGTCAAACATTTATCAACGACAAAAACTATACCAATTGTCATTCTCATTCCAGCCATGGTCTTTCAACGAGTTTCAACTGTCTTTCATGGCTGTACGAATGCTGTTATCCTGATTAACTCTAGAAATACTGAGAAGGAAGGAAAAGATGAGACTCGTCGACCAAACAATTAGGAAAAACTGCCAAAAATGTACGACGGTAAATTTATAAAAATTAAAAGTTAATAGTTGTAGTGTTAATTTCTACTCGTTCCTCTTTTACTCGTTAATTAATTTGTTTCTCGTGAAAGAACATGGAAGATTGAATAACAAAAATTCAATTATTACCCGAGGAAAAGAGTGCAGGCCTCTTTTTGGGAAGACTGCCGAAACCGCTGCTGGCACTGGCTATGCTTCCTGCCAACGAACCACTGGACACATAGTCCTCTCGATTGGTACATCTCTCGGATGCGGTTCCTTCGTCCCCCGTCACACCGGAAACACCAGGCACACCGGGCACCGCGAGCTGCATTTGCTTTATCGACGGAGACGGTCTGCGGAGAAAGTACCGTTTAATATTCAAGAACGTTACAAGGAGAGACTTGCGATAGATTCATAGAGCTTACACTTTAAACAGAATGTCTCCCGACAGCATGTTCATCTTGATAGCAACATGCAACATAGAATTGTCCTGTCGATGTCTCGCGTCGTAACCTTCCAGAAGGTACCTCATTCTGCAGAGTCCAGCTCCGGCAAATTCTGCGAGGTTCAGGTCGGTGAAGCCAAGCTTCTGGAAGGACCTGCCTCCCTTCAATTCCTACGATAATAAATAACAGTTACGAACAACGGTTCTTAAAAAGAAAAGGAAAAAAAAGAAAAAGAAGCACCAGAAATGGAACAGAAAAATTCACAGTCACCTTTCTCACGGATATCCTCAAAATACACGGATCGAGGACTCCAGTGGATGCGTTGGCACTCATCTTGCAAAGAAACTCGAACTTAGCGTTCCACCTGACCGTATGCTCCTGAACTTCTTCCCTGGAACAAAAAGCAAAATAAATGTTGTAATTTACGTATAAATATGATTGCGTAAATAAATGCAAATGTAACAGGAAGCAAGGATACGCGTAAATACTTGTTCACAGTATTTACGTCAGCTATCACACTCGAATGCAAATTAATTTAAATAACGATCGCTTAGAACAATCTGCTCGAAAGGCGAATGGATTGGATCAAGTTCAGGGACAGCGATGATTCAGAGTCTCAGAGGACACCATTGATCTACTGACGAACCGTTTAAATGAATATTCAGAGTACTTTGCTTCCGGTAAGGGGCTTCCGGTCGGCGGGCACGAGCGCGCAGTCACCGCCACGTATCCAATCGTACAAAGGGCTGAATTAAATGTTGTCATTGTTTATGCCTCCCGTGGTGAATTACAGATGAGCGCGAATGGAACGGAACCTAGGGCCACGTGTATACATATTTGGTCGAACCGAGTTCGATAAACGAGCCCTCCTATTCTATTTTCGTTCGAAGACAAAGAAATCTCTCGATGGTCAGAGCGTTCCAGTCGACGGAACTGAATGAGAAAGAAAAAGAGACGACGATGTTGATCTAAGCCTTCTGGGCCCGATGGTTAGATACGCAATGTGTGTTTTATTACGATACGTTGAAGAAAGATACGATCAGGGGTGACTCTCGTGTATAGGCACTGCGGAATTCGCAAATTTTTTCAGTGCATAAATTTATCTTAAGTTCTTCGCTTCTTTTTCAATCAAATGCTTTTCGATGTTCAAAATTTCGCTAATCTTGATTTTTCTGGCTGCAAGGATGTTCGTTCTTGGCCATTTTTCGTCGATACGAATTAAGCGACCTGGTCCGTAACAAAGAGACGACCCATGCGCACGGTATTGCCGATGGTCAATTTCATTATCTACGGGGTAGTGATAAAAAATTGCTCGATCAGCGTGAAACGCGAGATCGGTGGATGGTAACGATTTTGCAGCACGCTGTTCGAGCGCTAAATAAATCCAGTGAAGTTTTCGTGGATTTTCCGATCCACTTCACCCTTCTCGAGCACCCTCCGGGGCTCGTAAATGTCATCGACGCAACACGCACCCTTCTCGCCATGGAGAGCCACCGCGTCGACCTTACATGGGGGAGCAGAGAAACTTCCGGGGAACAAAACGTCGGGGGAGGAGAACGGAATAATAAAGGCACTCCTGTGCTTCGTAGGGACCCGATCCACCCTTGAAACCTGATGCACAGAATCTCGTGTACTTCGAGATGCATCGTTATCGCGGCAAACGATCGGGATACTCGAAAATTCCCTAGGATCGGTCGAGCGGCTTAAAAACCGAAGCATGATCATCGTTGGGTCTGAACAAATCGATGGACTATGTGCGTTTGTTGCTTGGATTCGGTTCGTTAACGAGATTGCTCGGCTTAACAGGTTCAGGCCTTAGTCTGGTATTATCTGGATGCATGCATCGGTCGGTCGAAAAGTCATGCGGTTATATCTACCTGCAACGGGATTACCCATTAAGTGCAGTCGAAGCTGGGAAAATTCTAGCTATAGATGCTGACCACGTTTTTTTTTATAAATCTTCGAAAGAAAGTTACACATTGAATAAAGCACTGATTAAAAACTGATTAAAAACTGATGAATGTCTCTCAAAGTAGACATTATTTTTTTTTTAATTCTTTCATTGGGTATCTTTAGTAATTTGTTAGGAATCATCGCAGAAAGTTTGATCGAAGTTACTTTTTTAGATTACGAGGGAACGGATAAAAATAGATGAAAATAAATAAAAAATACCATTTATACTATCAAAGTATCGAATTAAATGGTGTTAAGAATTACTAGAAAAATTATCTACATCAAATTATTCGAGAAGACGCAAATATTTTCGAAAGCGACAATGAAAATAATTTCGTTGAAATTTTCTCGGTCATGGTTTCAATAACGAGCAAAATTTTAGAAAAGTAACAGGACATCGAGCAACACGAAGTTTCACGGCAACAACGTTCAAGGTTGATTACGTTTAACGATCATGCGGAGCATAGGAATTGCAAATGAGCTCGCAGGTAATAGGAAGAGAAACTGGGCCAATGGATAGCAAGGGAAATTCACGACCGTGACTTTTCCGCGCTTTTTCACCGAGGCACGGTTCAATCGACGCGTAGGGTATCAATACGGAATTTTTCTTTCGCCCACGCACAATGTCGCTGTGATCTTCCGGTCGATCAAAGAAGTCGCTATTTCCGGAGCGTATCAAGGCTAATGAAAGAAAAAAAAGGACTTCCGACGAGCTGCGAACGTGACGAGGCATCCGGTCGACGAATTACGGCCACGAAGGGCACCGAGAAGTGTTCACGAGCCCCTGAATATCGATGTAACGCGATCAACCTCCACGCGCCAAGATGGCGTCAATGAAAAAGAAGAAGCTCCGTAACTCTGGCCGGGACACGCTGTACGCCTGCAATTCCAGTCAACCTTAATTTCATCATATTTTTCATCTGCCTACTGGAAACTTGGATATTACAACGGAGCTGCTAGGTTAAATACAGGGTTGCACCGTAATTCTGTTTACCCGGGATATCATGGTAATTTTTAAAAATATAAAAAAATTTCAGAGGACGCCGTAACGTGTTGGCAATAATTATTTTATAGACGAAAAGTTTTCAGATATTTTAAGGTCGCTTCTATTTTTTAAAATAGCACAGTACATTCGATACCGTATAAAAAAATTTCAGAGGACGCCATAACCTGTTTGCAATAATTATTTTATAAACCGACGGGTTTTCTGAGATTTTAAGGTCACTTCTATTTCTTTAAATGGCATACCACACTTTTTTTTTTCAGCGGATGTTTAGATCATTTCAAGGATCTTTAATATAAGGTCATTTAACAATAAATAAAAGAGTAAAGTAAGAGGTCTTATAAGAGGCGTTCGAGAGGGTATCTACAAGTTTTTCCACGCCTTTAAAAATAACGAAGACCTGGACAGAGGCGAATAGAATTATCAGTCCTGTACAATTCAGATCTCCCGACGAACGTGTAATTTCTGGCGCGAAAATCAACGTCGGATGATCAGACTCGGAAGAAATTCCGTGTTTCCCGTTTAATCGGCTACACCATGCACCGCGCTGTGTAATCCGATGTTCGAATAACAACGTTTGCAAGAGGATCAAAGCAGCACGCTACTGTTCGACCTTAAAATACAAGTTTCCTTCCTTCCTTTCAGCTGACTGGAGATTACGAAGTGTGCAAAGTAGCAGTTTCCGGTGGAACAGAGCTTCTATGCACCGGCTATTCAGTTCGACAGCCCAAAGATAATCCTTGAAATTGAGATCCTTGTTCTTCGCTTCTGTTCGTACCGATTAAGAAATCCCATTGACCCTTTTGCTAAATGGTACAATCCAAACCCTTCGTTTGAAACGAGTAATCGTTCAGGATTTACGAGCGATCAGTCAATCGTTTCCCTTTTTCTATAGCTTCGGGAACAATCTCGAAGGGCAGACAGGAAATTCGTTCGGTTTAACGAGAATCAATTCTTCGTCGCGGATGGGGCGACCGACTCCTGATGACGATACTCAGCCTGTAGCTGCTATCTGGCCAACGAATTTGATTATCCAAACGTAACACGAGGATATTGTGGCAGTTCGTGAAAGCGGGGCATTTAACGAAGCCGCGGTCAACAATTTCACCGCGAGACCATCGTCGAAGCATGGGATTCGCGAAGGATTCGCTTGGATTCGGAGACAAACTGTTGTCCATCGAGTGAAACGAACCTATTACCGTGGAAACCGGGCCAACCAATCCCTCGATGTGTCCGTAAATTTGGAACTCTATGGTCTTGGGAACCGGTGAATTTTGAAATTCAACGCGCGCGAAACGATATCACGAAATCCGTGAACGTCGATTGATATTTCATCGATGAAGATCGACGTCGTAGACTTTTAGTTTAGTAGACTTTTGTCCGACGGGGATTTCAAAGAGAATTTTTAGTCGTAATTTTTGATCGAAGATCGTACGGTTCGGGAACGGGAATACGGTATTAATTTTTAATAGAAATGCTTGGTAAACAGCTCGGGACGTGATATTTAATTAAGGGCGCGTTTCGTAGCAACGGTTTCGCAAACAGAAAGCACGCTGCTACAAAACTTATCGATTGTTCAATAAAAGACACGTGTGTATCCAGGGAATCGAACCAACCCGGAAGCGCGATTTAACATGTTTGTTCGCGTGTCGGAAGACAGTCCATCCAGCGCGCACCGTGCTCGTAAAATGATATTGCGTGGCGACTTAGGGGATGAAAGAAGCCTTGAAACCGATTCTCAAACCCGCGGACGGAACTTTGTGCGGTTGGTATTTTTGTACTTAACACTTAGCCAACCGCGCTTTCCATAAGTAACTACAAGTGAAACTCAATACCATTAAATAACAAAAGAAAAATGATAAACAAAATGATAGGCAGCACGTTGCTAATGAAAAGATGAAAGATATCCCCGTTCGGTTATTCAGCGATTTATTTCAAAACGGACAGATCTCCCTATTCGTTTGGTTAGCGATATAATGTTTAAAAAAATATTTGACACTTATTTTCGAAGATGAAGACAGCCCTCAAAGTTAGGGACGAGAACTATATTTTCCTCAATATTTCGGAAACCGTTCACTTCGGGAAAGAATTGTTTAATCAAAAATCGAATAGTTTTCGAAATATCGAAGGAAATATATTTTTCATCCCTAACTTTAAGTAAGGGTGTTAAAAGAGGTGTCAAATATTTTTTTAAACACCGTATCAAATGTAAATTTCGCTAAAATTGGGGTGTTACGCTTAAACGACGTCCCTTGTGAATATTAAAAAAAAAAAAAAAAA
>SMSQ01004913.1:15473-57552 GCA_019453375.1 Ctenoplectra terminalis | reverse complement strand
TTGTTTCTATAAATGTACACTATTTCTCACATATATTTGAATGCTTGTTTACTTTTAATAAAGTGTAATTTATAATTTTGTTATTCGATTGTTATTGTTAGTGTTGTGTGCGGTGGAATGCCATAATGGGGTAGACCGAGATGAAATCAAATTAAGAATTTAGTCAAAAGAAAGATTTTTAAGTTTCAAAATATTGTTTATTATTAATTTTCAAATTAAGTGGGTGTTAAATACGAGTTTGTAATAAAAAGTTAACTTTCTAAATTTTGACTATTATTTTTGTATTATTAAAAGAAAATGATCCGCCTCGATCTACCCTACGATCAAATTTAATTTTGTGCACAAATTATTAACATATGATAAAAATAAAATTAAAGTCTGGTACAGTAAAAAGAATCTTATGCAACTGTTTCGTTATTCGAAAAGTTCTCTATCTTCACGTTATTTAATTGTTCAGTTACGAATTATATAAATACCGTTCCTCTAAATTGATAGAAAGACTACCGTTTTTAATTCAAACAGCGTACATCTACGAACCATGTATGTAATTTTAATACACTGTTTGCAAGATTTTTGGAATAGATAATTTTAATTTACAATCTATCGATTCCTTAACAAGGTAATAAATATTCCTTTAATCACTGATCTGTCATCAATTAACATGTTTCGGTAACGTTTACGTACCGTCGCTAAAAATTGACCAAGCTAAGGAATTTATTACTATGTGGAAACCTATGAACAATTACCGTTAGATAAATAATTTGATAATTTTAACTTTGAAATATTCTTTAAATACTACTCCAAAATGCCAGATAACAGCACTTTCGCGCGTTAAAGCACACGTGTTACTCAATTTGAATCATTTCACGGTTCAGTCTACAATTAATAATTCTTTGTTACGTCGGCAGATGAGCGAATCGAGTGACGACGCGAGGAATACAGAAAAAGTATCAGTTTTCGAGAACGGCGAGAGATTCTTGGTAGCAGGAACCTGAAAAGGACAAATAACCTACTCTTACCACATCGTTCTCGTCTTTTTCCCCTTCTAGGGTGCACCTTTTCCAACGAACCGGTGCCACATCTCTGAGTAATTGCGATTTAGCCGGACGCAAGTAGAGGGAGGACAACCGCAGACCGACGATGGTATTAAGTGCAGGAAAGAGTGAAATCGCAATTAATTACGTCCAGGTTCACCCCTTCTCACCGTCGCCAGTGTCCATCGAAGGGTTAGTCAGAAATGTTGAAAAGGGAAGGGGGCAAGACAGAAAGTCCAATAGCTTAAATGCGCTTATGTGTTCGTTCGAATGCGTTTCAAAGGACTCAAGGTTTCTCGATTCCACCATGCTTTTGCTCTTTCCCTTTTCTTGTGTGTCGTACAATTTTTTTTTCTCTTTTTTTCTTTTTTTTTTCTTTCTTTTTTCTTTTTTCCTTTCTTTTTTTTAAGACAACGTTGAACGAATCGCATAAAAGGGTTACTTTTATAATTCATTTCTGACAGGCAACGGAATTAAATGACAATTACCGTTAAACTGATCGAATAATTTGAAAAATATGACGTAGCTGTTTGAAATTGTACACTTGCAAGTATCAAATAGGTGCACGCAGCTAATTAGATCGAGTATTTACTTCAACTGTGTAACGGGTACAAACGTGCTCCATTAAAATTGTGCAATCATATTAAGATGCATACACGTGCACTTGGTTAACTATGGTACAACGCGTTGAGTCTAGCGGAGCGATTTTGAAAGCGTTATTAAGTTTTGCAATTATTATGGAGATTTCAGAATAATCGAAAGAAAATATTCCGAAATGAGGAACCGAATGCAATTACATTATCAAAATTTCATCGGAGCTTTATTAAATATACACGCTTTAGTGCCTGAATTTATAACGAAATCGTGTTAGGCTTCTGGCGATTTCTTTCCAAGAGTAAAACCTTTAAACGTAATTTTTATTTAAAAAAATTTGATTCAATAGTTTTGCGAAGAGAACGAGCCAGGGAACAAAAAATCGGCAGCGTTCTTAATTGAAAAACCAATTTTCTCTCGACAAATCTGCTAACACTTCGTTTTTAACGGTTCTTCTTCCATTTGAATCCCCGATGATTAATCGACGCGTCCGAAATCGTTTCAACAGCGATGATCGGTTGGTTTACTTTGAAGAGGCGACGTATACATACCTGTTAACGATGAATTCGGCGGTAGCAATTAAAGGGTTGAAAGGTCCACGAGTGCGGTAACGTGATGTAATATAATTCGTAGGCACGGTTCCCTCTGCAGGACCTTCAAAGCATTCAGCGGGACCAACTTCAATTCCATCTCAATCCGCTTACCTTCCAGCGCAGAACCGGTCCATTCGTATTCCAAAAGTAAAAAGGGATGAAGTATTGTCGGATGGAAAAGGCTATGAGGATCGTGTAATTGGTAGGCTTGTCAGATCGATCTTGTTCCATAAAAGTTCCGTTCTTCTTATCAACTACGATATTAAAACATACATTGGCACAAATCGTATTGAAAACAATTGTTTATTTTAAATCGCATCGACCACTAAGTTGGGTTATTAGCGACTCGGTCTGTGGAGAAAATGTTTCTGGAGAATTAAAGTTCACGGAGAAGCTTAATATTTTTGAAAAATTTCAACAGCTGCTGTTTCTTATTTTTGTCGGTGTTATTTTTTCGCATACATTGGCCAATGTCACAGTTCTTCTTATTGTAACAAATTCTTAGGAAGAAAGGCAAACGTTAAGTTAAAAACATTAACCCTCTATGGGACCGTGTGACTTAAAAGTTACAAACTAATGTATCTATGTTTTAAAAAATTAATTTTATTTAGTTATCACTGCACTGTTAAGTTTGATTACCGTATCAATGTAGCTATACTACGATCCTTCCATAGCAATTATTAATTAAAAAATTTTCAAATAAAAGTGAAAAACCGTAATCAATCGTAGTTTTTTCTCTAATAAGCACACAAAATTCAGGCTACAGACGGTTAATATCGCACAGAAGCTATAACGTGACTTTAAAAAAATTATACAGCAGTAAGATATTTTGTTGAATTAAAAATATTGCATAATAATTTCTTAATAAGAATATTCTTTACTAAGTTTCTACAGCGATGTTATGTTTGTAAAAGCACCAGATACGAGACGCGTGCTTGATACGAGATTCCATAATATTTCGACAAGAAAGTGCTACAATACTGTAGCAATATTTAGAGCTATTAAAACAAGCAACAACGTTGTCTGCGTGAGACTGCCGTTTACGTGGAAACAATTGTTTCGGTAAGACGCCATTAAGTTCTTTTTTTTTTGTCACCGATTTTTATAGTCATTTACAAGGAAGCTTTGCATAATACTGAAGATAAATTATTTGATCAGTTTCTTTATTAGATTCGAGTCTCGGTATTATAAATTAATTCTATTATCGTTTAAATGCAACATTAACTGTTTTCAAGTTAATTTAACTTCCTTTTTCGAACCTAGGATGTTTCTAATATATTAAATCTTAAGTCGTTTCTAAAATGAGATATTTGTGTTGGAGTTGGATTGTTTGCATACTATTACTACATTTTTTGTTATAATTTTCACTTTTTAGACGACGCCATCGATAAAACGTAAGAGTTGGAATAAAGTTCTGAAAAACGGTTCGAAAATACACCATGAATATTTTAGGAATGCTAATGTTACATTTGTATATCCAAATTGATTTAAAAAGGCAGAAAAATAAGTAATTGTTTAATTTTATGTGATAATTTTAACTTTTAGTATTAATCTTTTACTTTTTTAAAACCGCTAATTTTGCGCTCTTACATTTTCTACATTTTCATATCGAATAAAAGTATCTATGAAAATAATCTTTCGCTCAAAAAATAAATGACGAATTCAGAAGCATAAAAATTTTTCTTTTAACTCGCTTCCTTTCTCGCTTTCCATTACCTGATGTTTAATCAAACATAAATGGGATCTCATATTCGGCACCATTACTCCATGTTTATAATTTTTACATTTAATTCACTCCTTTTCCACGGTTTTCAGTTTCGTAATTTTATTTTGGTTATTTTTAATTTAATACTTAAACTATGAAAATGGAGCGGTATTAATGAAATGTAATTTTTTTTTTCACTTCTACCCACGTTTTTATTTCAGCAAACAGTGCTGCAAAATTATCTTCGAATGCCAGTTGTTCCGCCGGTCCGTTCGAACTTTAAAATAAATTGTCTATACAGAGTAGAAAGCTTCTTAAATAATTCTACGTGTTCATAGGAAGTCACGTTTCCTCGTACAAGAGATAATGTACACAAAACTTTATCGAGCAATTCAGACATACTCTTAAAAGTGGTTAAGCTGAATACATACAACGCGCTATATACGCAACGCAATATAAATATAACGTACTAGTGATAATTACTGTTTTCTGTAATTAAATATGTTAATAAAAAAACAGGTTCATGGTCGTTTATCGACTGTTTCTCTCGTAAATGAGTAAATTACGGAGCTGATTTAAATTATATCGTTTGTACACGGTCGTTTCAATATTCAGTCACATCATAAATTCACAAATTTTATTAAAAATTTCATTAATCATTATTTCTGTATTTTCTTTAATTTCTCGTATACTGTATATATTTTACGTATGATAATTATTTAAAACATAGCATAAAATTTCTACCAAATTTCTGCACGCCAACGCTTTTTCTTTAAATCCTCGCGTTACGCTTTAGTTCTTGTATAACGTTTTACGCGTGTGTAATTTACATTACACTGGTGAATTGGGAACTTTCATTTAATACGATCCCGTTATGAACCTTCCTTTGACGTAAATCGCGATTGATCAAGCATATCGTTATATTTAATTCCTTTTTATGCCGATCTGATTCATATTTCAAACATGGATCGTTTCCACAGAACTGCATAATTCGAGAAACGAAAGGAAAATATGCAAGTCTCTGAAAGATTTAAACATATGAATGATATCGATATCAAATCTGAACTATATTTTATTTATACAGCAGACGATCAGGTTATTATGCACAGATAAAGAAATTACATATTTTGTATTGGTGATACTACGATTTCAGTGATAGTAAAATATATGTGCTGAAAAATATGTCTTTACGCATGATTCTGCACAAGCGGAAAACGTAACATCTTACACAGTTTAAAAAAAAAAATATTCCTTTTATTAAGACCTGATAACTCACCAAATAAAAATCTGATAGAACGTTTATAAGAATTATTAAAATATTCAGTTGCATCAGAAGTGATAACTATTAAACAACAATCGAGAAACTTGTATCAGTTTCAAAAATCTATCAGTGCAAAATCTTGGGTGTAAAAACTGGGTAAATCCAGATTCCAAAATTTGTGGGAAATTTAATGAAACACTTGGCAATATATGAAAATATACAAAACTTTAGAAAGTGTTTTTCTCAAAAGTAGACTTGACCGGTTTTTACACCAAGGTGTTCAATTATAGATACGAATAATAATATGAAGTATCAATACATGTTTAAAAACAATTTTTAGTAATTCGTAGAAGTTTTTAAATTCTTGTTATATGTATATTACTAAAAATATTAAAATATCTTTTGTTAAAACAGTTTCATTTTAAGTGTGTTTTCAATTCCATTATTGGTTAAAAATCAAATAAGTAATAAATTCAAAGCAATCATAATAATTTAATTGCCTATTGCATTTGAATGTTTCATGACAGTACAGAGGGATATAATAAAGCGATGAAATGCTAAAGTTATTAAAGAAATATAATAAAATGCTAAAGTTCAATTAATAGTTCTGAATAATCAGTTATATTTAATAGATTTCAATAATGCATTAAAAAATATAATATATTCATACGTGTTCATTATGTCTTATTCTACTGTGGTCGAGAAATATAAAATCAGTGTTAACACTAAAACTACCCACGATTAAAGTATACTTATTTGTACCAAATAAATAAAAAGAGTATATGAAAAAAATACATGACACAAATATGACAACTCTTTATCCATATTTTTTTTACAGAAAATTAAAGAAAATTCTTAAAAATGTATCACAGGAAATTTATAATAATTCATTGAGAAATCACGAATTAATTATTTTAACCATGCTGGTATTTCTAGTGTTATTAACATCTTCCAAAATAATAATTATTTTTAGCGTAGTTGTACTTTATAAAATGAAATTTACACGTACAAAATGTTTCTTAATTATTTTGCTATAATGTATATTGTTCACATTAACGCATATTTTACGAACATATTTATAACTCAAGAATTTATTTATTTAAACTTTAGTACTATTTGCGTAAACGTTCTGTATTCTTATACAGGAGTTTTTCGTATCATACGAAGAATAAAATTTGAAGCTCTTCATAATGGAGTAAGCAATATCCTGAAAATGTAAAATGAAACTCTTGAGCTCCAAAATCCTTACGAAACTCTTATCAATTGAAGCAACATGTATCTAAATAAAATTCGAAAAAGGAGCGCGTATTAAACGTCGCGACAAGATATATTTGACTTGTGTAACTAGAATATGTAGGAAAAGCAAAATACAGGGGAAAAAGGAAGAGGGAAAGAAAAAGTGACAGATTGAGAGAGAGAACGCATAGGAGAATGGATTATCTACTGTCAGACACATTTTAAAATTAATATTACACGTATCACCATACTCTTTAATTTCGTTTACATATTCCTTTGTATGAAAGTCAGCGGAATTAAAATTAAAATTTTAAAGAAATATTACAATTAGTTTATCACATTTTAGATATTCCAGAAACATATATCTGTTTTTTTTATTTACGAAAAAAGCATATTGTATTACTTACGTATAACAAAAATATTTACCAACTAATTTGCTATATTTAATTATTATACTAAAATAAATTCTTTGAAAAGAAATTGATATAATATTCTATACATACATTATTATAATAATATAATAATAACGTATAATAATATATAATAATAATAATATATTATTATATTATTATAACAATTGTCATGTATAATCTTTGTCATGTTCAGCTGTAGATTTTTGAAAATTATGCGCGGTCTTTGGATTAGCGTTGCGCCGAAAATCAGTGGTCGCGAATGGTGTCTTTGTAATACCTAATATTCATAATTATCACATCAATAATAATATAATAATAATATATAATATTAATACATAATAATAATATAATATAATAATATAATAATAATAATATAATATAATAATATAATAATAATAATGTATAATAATATATTCTTATTATATTATTATAATAATGTATAATAATATATTAGGTAATATTAGGAATATTAGGTATTACAAAGACACCATTCGCGACGACTGATTTTCGGCGAAACGCTAATCTAAAGACCGCGCCTAATTTTCAAAAGTCTACAGCTGAACACGACAAAGATCTGTTATTTAAATTTCTGTAAATATAAAAAACATTGTTTCTTGATACGACGCTTATAATCGCTTGTTGTATAAAATTTGAAAACAATAGAACATCACGATTTACCAGCAAAAAAATTTGCAAAGACGTGAATTGACGTCAGCCGTCGCGAATGTATTAATACGCACAAGTGATATAATTTATTACTCATGTATACACGTATATATTTATAAAGCAAGGCTTGTACATGCACTCTCCTAAACGACGCTAGTACGAGCGTCTGCTCGATTGTTCTGACGGACCTAAAACTATTATTGACAGTTTCAGTGCCAGTCCCGTGAATATCTACTAGATGACGTCTGTCTGGTCGTTCACAAACTATATTCAGTCGCATCGATGGCAACTTCGCGAAGAGTTTCGTAACAAGATTATGGCGGGAATTACTAATTAGATTAAACGATCGGTAAACTCGAAGTTGTATTACAGGGGCCATGGATGAAGTACAGTTTAACAAATTCATAAACAAATTGTAACTCGGTCCTAAATTTATCTTTCGCGTTATTGTTATTTTACGCTCAGAGTTACAAGAAACGTTCAGCAATTAATTATCAAAGTACACAAAACACAGCATAAGTAATTTTCGTTAACAAACTGAAGCCTTACATAATTTTGCAACAATTAATGCAAAGTCACGTTGTAGGGGTAGCGTTTGCTTTGGATGACAGGGTTGCTGTTACCCCGAGACAACTGTCACGAGTTGCCGCTTAGGGGAGGCTTAAAATTAGCGACGCTTATGTGCACTCTGCTGTTTAATTGATTTCCACTTTATCTCTGCCAAATCAAATTATAAATTAAGGGCTGTAATACCTAATATTCATAATTAAAGCATTAATAATTCGTTTCCTGCGTGTTTCCCTTTTTCTTGCAATATCATTGTTCGCTCTTTTTTGCTATACTTTCATCGTATGCTCGAGAGTTCGTCGTAAAATGTTATAAACGGTTTACTAAAAAAAAAAAAAAACTGTTGAGCCAACATTTTAAACTAAATATTGTAAGCTATAAGTTGCTGTAAAATTTTGTTCGGTATTTTAATATTCAATAAAGCGATTTATACAGTGTATGAAGTATTGATCCTCGAGCTCTCTAGAGACTAAAAAGTATGGTCCCCTTTTTCTTAATTTCATCGAAATAGTATACAAATTTTTATGGTTTCAAAGTTTTTTTAATAACGTCTTATATATACGTAAAATAATTTTTCGCGGAATGTTCCATTAAAAAAATGTTAACTTTTATTAACTTGTGGAATATCATCGAAAAAGATAATAAAGGTTTATAAATGAAGAAGAATTATTTTAAACGCTTAGTATAATCAAAGAAAGTTCGTTTTAATTTTTATCTTTTTACTCTGATACTGCAAATAGATCATGAGAAAGCAACGTGTTTAACACTAGATTTACGGACCTTGGATTGGATCATTTTGATGGGTATATTAAAATACAGATATTTTGTAATATAATTAGTTCACTTTACTTTAAATCGATCAATATTTATTAGCAGAGATTTATTTAGTATATTTTTCGTATATAAAATCTATTTCGAGCTTACAATTTCCACTCGCACACCTTGTTAAACTTAAACCCGAAATTAGAACTACGTCAAATTGACGGGTTCCGTAAATTTAGTGTTAATACAAGTAATGTTAACACTTAGCCAACCGAACGGGGAGATCTTCCCATTTTCAAATAAATAAATCGCTGCATGAATTAATTGTGAGATATTTCATCTTTTTTTTAGTAACACGCTGTCCATCAATTTGCTTATCACTTTTTTTCTTTTAATTTTATTTAACGGTATTGAGTTCCAATTGTACAGTTATTCGTGGCAAGCGCGGTTGTCTAAGTGTTAATTAATTGAATATCGTTGAAAAAATATACTCTTATAACTTTAAGTGTCGTAGCATTCGTTTGTTTTGAGTCGCTTCATTTAACAGATATGAATATTTGGTTACAATATTTATTATAATTAGTAAACATTCATTTAAATTGAAATACGTTTAATCAGTATTTATTTTTCATACTATTTACATATTTGTTTTACGTTCGTAATCACTTTAATATTACGAATTATGCATATTATTATCATTATTGTTGATCTGTATTATCAATTCTAATTATTCCGTGCCATCGTATATTCTAAAATTGCTTCAGTCAATAAATAACACGTATTGAATTATTGAATTAATGTAACAAATCCAATTTTCCAAATGGCTTCATTACATTTTCGCACTGTATTGCAATTGGCTATTGAAACACAATACTGAAAACGAAATAATTATTTTTTTAATTCATAATCATAAATGTTTATGTGCCTCAGTTTTAAAATTCACTCTTCGACTGTTTCTGATATCAATTTCGGTTCTTGAAACGATTGCGAAGAATCTATATTCCGAGTAACTATTATAAGAAACTGAAATTTCTGGCTGTATCGGTTTTATCGGTAAAAATTTCCATTGCCGATCATTTTTAACCGTTTCAAAAAATAAAAAGAATCAGAATTTATATTCGCACTTTTCATATTACGAAATAATATGTACAAATATTTCAGTTTTTAATTCTGTAAAAGATTTGCATTTATATAATAATCTGCAATTGTAACATCTAGTGACTTTAATTATCGTAACATCGATACAAGTATCGATTCTATAACCGTTTCGGAACCGATGTAAAAATGAAAAAATAACCTATGTCCCAAAACCGATATTGGAACAATAATCGAAACAGATGTACATAAATTTTATTTCTTCAAATAATTATTAAAACTAAAGGTGGTACCTAATAAATGTTTCTGTCACAAACTTTATACCGTTTTAAACCCTGGTTCCTGTTATTATCTAGGAAAACACACACGCATCCTTTTTCTCTCTTTCAAGCGTCAGCAGCCACTGAATAAATTGAAGCTATTCCACGTCAGGAACAGTAATAATTGTATAATGATATAGTTGCGTGTATCTACCCGATTGTATCGAGTTTCACTTAAATACTTAAGAGGGTAGGAAATTGCAGGTAATCAGAATCGATTTTTAACGATACGCGTTGCAGAGTGTGTTTGCGACACACAAAGGCGCGTACAATTCTGGCTAGATAGATGATCGATATATCCGTAGGTGTGTTATCGTTTCTGACGACTACTTCTCTACCTTGATCGTCCGTGCACCCCCGATTCTCCTCCAACCACTGTTTCCTATCCACCCTCCTTCGCGAGTTTCCTACTTTCCGTTCTATATTTCTCTTTTTCTTTGCTCGTTCTACCTTCTCGTTCTTTCTCTACCTTCCAACCTGTACTCGGTCTCTGTTTTTTCTTCCTCCCCGTCGTTTCTCTTTTTCGCTGTGCGCCTCTTCCTCTCTCTTATTTCCTCTCGGTCTCTCTCTCTCTCTCTCTCTCTCTCTCTCTGTGCAGCTTTGAGCGCCACCCTACGTTTCCATAGCGATAGGTAAATGGAATCCGTGGTGAAGCCGTTGCCATGGCGATTCACTCCATAGCCTCACCTCGGCTCACCTTACCTCACCTCGTCGCCGTGCTTTCATCTCTCATCCCGCTTGCTCCTTCGACCTGATCAAAACGGGGCTGAAGACTCGTAGGCATCGTCTTCGCAGCCTCATATATGAACACAGCATGTCTTCGGCTTCTTATTCCCCTTTTTTTTCTTCTCTGCTCTTGTTTTCTTTCTTCCTTCCTTCCTCAATTTCTTCCTCCAACCTTTTCTTTTTCTTCCACGTTCATTTACCCTTCCCCTTTATTCTCGCTCTTTTTCTCGCGATTCCTCTCCGTCTCCCTTTGCTTCTTCCTTCCTTTCTACTTCCAGACAGTTGGACGCCTTTCTAACGACGCGGCGTACTCACCCGGAAGAAACAACGGTAGAACTTTATTCTGCCGCCGCGACGACCATCGTTTCTTCCAGCGAACGCTGGGAGGGAGATAAACAACGCCGATGTAAACGCGCCGCTCCTTTTCACTTCTGCCTCACGTCGAACCTATTACGGCGCTGCCTCATGAAAGAGACATGAAGCGATCGTCCGTGGTGGTGGTTGGAAGGGCGGCTGAGAGCGTAGGGTCTTGTGTCACGTGTGTTGACACGAGTACGTTCAACGTGTCCCCGATGGATCGAGCTTTAACGATTCGTTAGATTAACCTAACGCTTGATAAATCACGTTCCGAAAGAGGTTTTAGAAATTGACCGATTTTTTCCAGCGGTGGTTACTAAAAAAACCGTTCTGTGTTCGTAATAGGTATTTGTTTCTCAATAGCATACGCGAGCTTTAAAAACTTATTTGAATGTATAGGTGTGATCACTTTTCGATAAAGTTGATTGACGGAAAAAGTAGAAATGTAAATGTGTCCTGTATTATATTAGTTTGTAAAGAGTTTGAATATAATAATTATTAATACCAGATATTAATACCGACGATTGAAGAATATTTGTATAAAATTGTTATGTCACATTTTTGCAACGTTTTTCACTCCGATTTGTTATGTTCAATGTTTGTATTGTAGATGTAGCTGTAATAAACCTAAATTTGATAAGCTTAACATTAGAGCTACCGGCGATTAAAGTAGACTTATTTGTATCAAAGAAATCAAAATGATAGATATTTGAAAAAGTACCTATAATAAGGGTAACAATTATTTGTATATATTTTTTATAAAAAGTCATAGAAAATCCCGAAAAATACATCGTTCTAAATTTATAAAATTTCTATAAGAAATTATGAACCAGTCATTTTGACTGCTTCGGTAGTTCTAGTGTTAATAAAGAAAAAATTATTGCTATTTGAAAAAATGCAAAATGCAATGGAAACGAACTCTGATTGGTATTCTTTTTACAAAAAATTACGAAATGTTTCCAAAGATGTAAATTCATAGAATTTTTATGACAAATTACAGAAACCACTTCGGTAACTTTTTTGTTAAGATACGCAGAATTCACGCGTTCACTCGGAAAAAATAAAACCTAATTAACCCAAATAAACGTAATTTCTAAACGTTCGACTTTTTTTTAGATAGATTTCACTTCTTCTCGATAAAAATAAAACTTTAATCCAGTATAATTCCTAACTTTTATCAACTGATTATCATACGCATCATCGATGAGATCAAAACTCGATTTCAGTTTTGAAAAAATAACTTTGTCAGTGCGGTCTACTTGTCTTAACGTACACGTAAAACGGTATATTGCCTCGAGGAAGAATTATAACGCGGCGTCTCGTTAACGGTTCAACAAGAGTTTTAAAACAGCTTAGTTTAACATCGCAAAACAGCAAACAGTTTATTGTCATACTTAGGAAGACGCGAGGATACCGATGTTTTTCTCTTAAACAGTAATTAACTGCGCTTTTAATGAGGAAGCTCAGTGNGGTGGTTACTAAAAAAACCGTTCTGTGTTCGTAATAGGTATTTGTTTCTCAATAGCATACGCGAGCTTTAAAAACTTATTTGAATGTATAGGTGTGATCACTTTTCGATAAAGTTGATTGACGGAAAAAGTAGAAATGTAAATGTGTCCTGTATTATATTAGTTTGTAAAGAGTTTGAATATAATAATTATTAATACCAGATATTAATACCGACGATTGAAGAATATTTGTATAAAATTGTTATGTCACATTTTTGCAACGTTTTTCACTCCGATTTGTTATGTTCAATGTTTGTATTGTAGATGTAGCTGTAATAAACCTAAATTTGATAAGCTTAACATTAGAGCTACCGGCGATTAAAGTAGACTTATTTGTATGAAAGAAATCAAAATGATAGATATTTGAAAAAGTACCTATAATAAGGGTAACAATTATTTGTATATATTTTTTATAAAAAGTCATAGAAAATCCCGAAAAATACATCGTTCTAAATTTATAAAATTTCTATAAGAAATTATGAACCAGTCATTTTGACTGCTTCGGTAGTTCTAGTGTTAATAAAGAAAAAATTATTGCTATTTGAAAAAATGCAAAATGCAATGGAAACGAACTCTGATTGGTATTCTTTTTACAAAAAATTACGAAATGTTTCCAAAGATGTAAATTCATAGAATTTTTATGACAAATTACAGAAACCACTTCGGTAACTTTTTTGTTAAGATACGCAGAATTCACGCGTTCACTCGGAAAAAATAAAACCTAATTAACCCAAATAAACGTAATTTCTAAACGTTCGACTTTTTTTTAGATAGATTTCACTTCTTCTCGATAAAAATAAAACTTTAATCCAGTATAATTCCTAACTTTTATCAACTGATTATCATACGCATCATCGATGAGATCAAAACTCGATTTCAGTTTTGAAAAAATAACTTTGTCAGTGCGGTCTACTTGTCTTAACGTACACGTAAAACGGTATATTGCCTCGAGGAAGAATTATAACGCGGCGTCTCGTTAACGGTTCAACAAGAGTTTTAAAACAGCTTAGTTTAACATCGCAAAACAGCAAACAGTTTATTGTCATACTTAGGAAGACGCGAGGATACCGATGTTTTTCTCTTAAACAGTAATTAACTGCGCTTTTAATGAGGAAGCTCAGTGGTCCGGAAGTAACAATACAGGAAGTTTGAAGTTGCAACAGCTGTTTATATGCCGAACGACGTCGGTGGAGGAGAAGGAGGGGGCTCGAGCTCTGTGTACACCACGTGCTCGCACAGTGCCTAGTTCTGTACGTAGCTGGTACATCATGTCGAAGTTAGACTGCAGGAATTAGTTGTGCGCAGCCCTCTAACGACATGACGTATACCGCAGCCAATTAGGAGTTTGAGTCGATAAATTACGCGTTTCTCGAGATACGATTATACGCCGGTGACAGCGTTAATTGCCAATTCCAGGTCGCGAATCTGCCACGGTGTATATCGTGTTGGAGAGCAACGTAACGGAAATCTTCCGACGAAACAACGTAACAACGATTTAGTGTTTGGAGGAGGCGACAGATTCGCGACAAGATTGTTGAGAAGATTATTCCCTGGTAATAATTGTTCCGGTATTTCCATCTATTAAGATGCTGAATGCCATGGGGATCATCGCTGATCGACGATCCTCGAATTAACAAAAACGCTTAATTCAAGTAAATGACGATGTTTAAACACTTTTCAATACTGTCATTGTTATCGCAATGATGTAAAGACACTAGTGCTTGGTAAAACACGTAAAAGTAGTTTTATTTGCACTCGTGAGCACGTTACATTCGCATATTGCGATGTATTGTATTAAGCCTGCTACGGTTCTCAAATTATTTTCGATTCAAACGCGCTCTCTTTTGACTAAAGAAACGCGTTTGATTGAAGAAAATTTGTAATTCGAATAAAAATGTGCATTCAGCTTAAAATTGAAGAAAGGTAACGTGCGTATTGACAATAGTTTTTTTATATTTTTCTATGATATATATTTTATATTTTTTTCATTTATATTTTAAAATGCAGAAATTTTTTAACGAAAGAAAGACTTGATTGGTTCAAAAATGACCCAAAGGCCGTAGCAGGGTTAAAACGTCGCTACCTACATTTTGGCGCTATGGGCCAGTCATGTGAAATTTGTCCGCCATTCGACGCGTTAAAGGAAACAATTGCGTTATGAAAACGCGATAGCTTGAAAAAAGGTTCGTCTTGTAAGAATCTTTAAACGATTCAGCGATTAAATTTTATGCAATTGGTCCCATCCGACGTTTAGACACGTCTCGTTGCTATTCGTAAGTACAATTTTCCTAACGAGATATCAAGAGACGCGTGAAAGTTCCTCGGATGGCATACTTGTGGCTAATTTTCCCAAAAGACACGTTGCAAGTGCCCCACACTCTGTATAATTTATAGGCGGTATTCACTTCAGTGGCGTGCGCTCTCTATGTTGCTCTCAGCAACTTTACTCATTACCAATAATTTGATTTGAAACTCCATTAACCATTAAACGGTGCCTGAACGACAGAGTGGATACCCGTGCAATTTCATCGTCATTCGCTTGAATAGCTTAAACTTCTTTAATGGCTGTAGACCGGCACTATCAGTACCGTGCAACGAATAAGATCGATTTCATCGTTTCTAAAGTAATGCGAAAAATTCATTAGTGCATTAACTGCACTCTTTCGTTACGGTATTAAATGATTCAAATTTCTACGATTATGAAATTTAAATATTACTAATCAAGTTATGCTTCGTTTAAACTTTCGTGAAATATTATCTAAAAATAATTAATAGAATATACTTCTGAAAATTATAGTTTCGTTAAATGATGCCCGATTCATCCATTGAAACTAGAAGACGATGACATAAAATCAAATCCGAAACGGCTTTAATCTCACTAGATCCCATAAAAAATGCACTCAAATACTTAACACGAACAATCATGTACGACAAAATTTAAGCAACTCGAACCGTCGTCGTCGCGACGTAAAACCAACTCTAACAACAATTCAATTTATTGTTTTGTTACATTATATTAACCGATATACAGATCATTAATATACACGTGCGTTTTATAGTTTCTCTATCTTTACGGAAGAATTTAATAGTATTTCTGTTTCTATCAATAGTGACATCGAAATCTCAAGTTTAGATTTAAATTTTTTATATCATAGAGAATAGATTAAGTTCCTAAATTTATAGGTTAACGTTATCTTTTTTTTAATGAATTTTAATGTCAGTAAATTGCTACACTTACATGGAATTATCAATTGGAGTGCATTAATTCACGCTTTTTTTCTTTTCCTTTCATCCTCTCTCATCCGCTCCGCCGCTTCTCTGGTTCGCGAACTTGTCTGTCTTCTACATTTTCGCCATTTTGCTACACTTCCCTTTAATTCTTGTACCGCCTAACCTTACGAAGGATAAAAGGAGCTTAACGCTCGCAGACACGTTTCACACGGTAGACGATGTCGTTAATTAGAGAGTGGTAAAAACTGCGGCTTCAAAGATAATTTACCCTGGCTGACCTTAATGTAAAGGAAACAATGAGTAGTAATGTCCACTACAATTAGAGAGCGCACTTTTCAGCAAAACATAAGAATTTAATGTAGCGAAAATAAGCTTTGAGAAAAAATCAAGACCCGTTCTTGCGAAAATAGCGCACGAAAATAGTTTTCCCTTTTATACGCGTAATGTGAAATGTTCGGCAACGATTCTGTCTATATTTGCACCCAAATATTATTTTTTTCAATGTTCATTCTTATCGCGATACAGATATCAAATCACTTGTATTGTTCACATATATTTTTAATTTTATTACTATTGTCATCACTGATGGAAAACATTAATTGATATAAAAATGAAAATTATCTTTATCGTTAATTAAATATTAGGTTGTCTCGAAAGATTCTTCCGTTGTCTTCGCGCAACAGCTTCATTTGGCAGTATTTGTATAAATATTCAGACTTATCTGTTAAACGAGAAATGCAGGAAGGTGATAAATCAAAATGGATCCTACATAAAATAATAATATAGTGTAAAACAAAAATGTTATGCATCCAATACTTATTAATACAACGAACGAAATTTTTGTATCTGGTTTTTTAATTTTGTAAGCTTACTGAAAATATACACATTAATGAGTTTAAGATACATGTATTAGGTTGTCCCGAAAGTTCCTTCCATTATCTTCACGCAATGCTTTCGTCTAGCAATGTTTCAATAAATATTCAGCCTTATTTGTTAAACGAGAGATGGAAAAAATAACGCAAAATTAATCCTGTATAAAATAATAATATATCGTAAAACATAAAATATTATGTATCCATTACTTATAAATAAAACGAAAGAAACTTTTGGGACAATCTAATATATCTTGCAAAATTGTTCAAATTTCTCTTTTCTTAATGTATGTAGCTAGATACTAATCTGTAACACAGATTTCAGTTTTTACTCAACAGTTTTTGTCTTAATGTTTCGTAAGAGAAAAATCGTGTCGTAGAGTAGGTATTGTTAGGTTACACTACAGCACAAGTTCGAAGCCTTCTGGATATTTATTATCATCGGTTATTCCTCTCATCCTTGTACATCCTAAGACGATTACAGGACCCTGCACGTTTGTCTGATCCTGTCAAACTCGGTATGTACTCATAAGCCGCTTAGCCTCATTATCGACGTAGAATAATAATTAATCTGCTCTTCGCATCTCGCGTTCGTCAATCCAGCAGGTGTCACGTGAGCGGCTGTTGCAAGAAACTATGAATTTGGAAAATTCTAACTAAAATTATAATTTACCGGAGAAACGTTGTTTTCTTCTCATTTTTCAGCATTAAAAATAATACCAAACGAATTAGAGAAAATTAAAAACGTGTATCGTACAACGTACAAGTGAAATTGAAACAATTCTCGAACTTCTAAAATTACGAAACGAACAACTGCGAACGCTTTATTATTTCATATTTTTCACATTGCACGGAATAGTAAAAATGAAAACAATGAACTGAAGGTTTATAAAAATTTCGTTTTCGACAACAATTTGCCAAACGTTAACGTACGATTAATTTTTCGTTCGCAAGAGTTCCTGTTTCCGATTTATCGAAATGTAATGTAAGTCAAGTATGAAACAACACACTCGATATATGGAAAACTGGAAAGTTATTATCGCTGATTTCCAAACGAACGAGCGACGGCAACGAGAAAGCGTATTATGATGTAAATTTGTTGCGACTAATTTACCAAGCTACCGAGTTCGCCGCAGTACAATTACTCCATTAAAATTTAACGCTGGCCTTCATTAAGACAACTTGAAGGACTGCAAAGTGACATAGTAAAGCGCGGAACTTTGATCGTCTTCAAATAGCGCTCGAAAGACTCCGAGGACCTGAACGGCTACACGCGCTAATCAAAACGTTAATGAGCTGTCGAGCTGTGATTAACATCTCACTTTTACGTCTACCATCTTCTTCCGCCACTTAACCCGACTGCCCGCCTCCTTTCACGGCGAGGTTCTTTCTTCCTCTCGATTTCTCATCGGTAGCCGTTCACGTGCAATAATTTTAAGGAGGTCTTACGGAAACGAAAATTGGATTTCTCTAGTGATGGCTTGCAAATGCCGTGTTCACTTCACAAGTTCTCATTTAATTAACTCCTCTTTCTTCTGTTTCAGGTGAGTATGTTGCACGGATTCAACCGTACTAGCGTGACTTTGATATAAATTAAATGGACATTTGTTACGGTAAGTGTTTTCTAATTTTTTTTTTTTTTTTTTTGTGAAATAGAAATTTTAGTTGCTTACGTTTTTATTAATTAAATGTAACAAATGCAGAAGTAGTTATTTATTTTTTAAGTAAATTACTTAAACCGTCAATGTTTATTTCAAGTGTAACATGTGACTTATATTTTATTTCCTAGTACATTATTGGACATTAAATATAAATTAGAGGAATTTATATTTGTAAACTTTTTTCGTATTCAGTTTTAATAGAATAAATTTTGTGATATACTGATTATAATTTAGTGAAATTCTGTTCTTCTGTGTACAACGGAACACTTCGGTACAATAAATCAAATATTGAATTCAGAATTTGCGTGTTTTCTAACAATATACACAGCAGCAATATTGTTCTTCAAATTAATACTAAATTCAATTTTATACAATTGGCTTCTGTATCCTGACTGTTGTATATTTGAAAACAAGGGAAGTTTTATTCAGGTTTATAACGTCAAAACCTCACGTAAGGTAATATAAATAATAATACCTTAAATTATTGTCGCTTTCTTGTATTAATAAATATTAAAAAAATATATAAATTAAGTTAGACCAACGAAATATTTGGAATACTACAAAAATAGTTAAATTTTTTTATCGTGATTTAAAAAATATAATATCTGACTATAAAATAACTTGAACACCATAAAATACTGTTTTAAAATTATATTAATCTATGAAATGCTGATCGAAATTGTAGAATGGTCCACTAGCGACTATTTACAGACTTACAGTGGTAATTAGTTAAACTGAGTTTATTTTGCATTCATTTACATATTAAAACGTAAAAGTACATAACTTCGAATTTAATAATAGTACTTTTCAAAGTGTCCTCCATTGTTTAAAATAACTTTGTCCGAGTTTCAAAAGCGTTGAAAACATTCTCAAGAACCGTGAGTTTTATACTCACAATTTTATTTTGATCGCAATTCTCAAATTACCAGTGGTTTAAAATTTTTGTTTATATATGTGATTTTTTAGAAACTTCCACAAAAAATAATCGCAAGGGTTTATATCAGGGAATAAAGATGACCAATCCAATCCGTAACCAAATTTTACATATACCAATTTAATTTTATTATTAATGATATTAATAAAAAAATAAAAAGAATGTAATCATGATATTAATCATTTTTATTTTAATTATATATTTTAATAGTCAGTCCATAATCGATAATTTTATTACGAAATGAGTTATTTAACAAAGAAAATACCAGTTTTGTGTAATTAGGAATAGTACCGTCTTGCATGAACCAAACATTTTTAAAAAATGCAGATTTGAATATATTTTCATAAACATTTCCAAAAACGTTTTCCTTAATTTGACAAAAACGAGCCCAAAAATCCGTACCACAAACATAGTACATCAGACGGTGACTTTTGTGGTTTTAATTTATTTATTTCTGTAATGCAAGAATGCTCGTGTAAACCAAAACCAAAAACAAAAAATTTTGTTGATTAACATATCCGTTTAAGTAAAAATTGGCTTCACCATAGAAGAATATTTTCTTCGCATTAACGACACTGTCGTTTGTATGTTGTTTCATATTTTGTGCAAAGATCAATCTCTTTTCTTCACGATCTTCATTGAGTAACCGTGTGAATTGAGTTCTGTAAAGCTACAAATCAAGATTTGATAATACTCGTTGAACGATCGATTTGAAAATACCAAGTTGCCTCCAAGTAATCTTCTGTCCCCAGCTGATTTAGTTTTTCATAATTTTGCTTCGTTCTTATGGTGTAGTTTTTTGTTTTCACGACTTTTTTGCCATCGTGAACGAAGCTCGTGCGTTGAAATTTTTTATATAAACTTTAAAAAGTATTCTAATCCGGTAAACAATGTTTCGTTCGGTGCGTTAATTTCTTAAAATTACAAAAAAAAGGAACAAAAACTATATTTTTTTAAGAAGGAAATAAACTCGTTCTCGTAATATACTTATTTATTGCTTCTTAATTGCTGTTGCTGAGGGCGTCTTTTCACATTCAAATTCTTCGTGATATGTTCTCTGCGCTATCATATTTTCTATTATTCTTCCACTGACAAGACGAAAAAAAATTCTTTCTCCCTCAAATTCTTTTAAACGGGCTGATATTAATTAAATTAGGGCGCAACGAAACCCAGATAAGTTACTCTACCTGCGTACGCTTTTAGACATTGCGCAACACCGTGCAATAATACATAGGAATAAATTAAAATCGTTAAGTAACCACCGGACCATCCTGTAATATAAAATTATTCATCACCGACTATCTCTGTTGAATAATCCTAATATAAGTTAAACTGGTCAGCCGGAACATGATATTATCCCATATTTCAATTTAATTATTCGCATCCAAAGTAATTTTAATTTAACACTACCTTAACAAACCTCCGGTATCTTTTTACACCGGTTAGTTAGTTGAGGGAAAAAAAAAGGTGAAATAAGAAAATTACAAAGTTGGAGCTGAAGGTTGGAAGATTAAGGCAATTAATCCGAGACGTGATGGGCTTCGAAAGAATCCCCCATTCGAGAGTAGAGTCTTGAGGTACCGTGATCGTTAAATCGTGCTCGTCTACCAAATTAATTAGTATAAATCAATGCTAACGGTTCTGCTGTTCGGGAAGAGAATTTTTTGAGGCCTAGATTGATCTCTTTAGCGAAACATAGGCGGTGCATATCGATGAGGGCCGCCTTACCGTTGGTTGATGCTCCTCAATGCAATCTCAATAACGAATTTATTTCATCGCCGATGACGGCACCGCAGGGTATCGTATGCCAGTAAAAGGAGGGATTATATAATTATTGTGTACTTTGCATAATCTTCGTGATGAACGTAATCTTCGCTACGAACACAACAACGTGGGAAATTTGCATAAAAGGCATTAAAGCGTTTCAACAGATGGTTCTACAGTAATCACGACGTAATCCTCGCGGTTCGACGCATGCTGTACGCGCATGCAGTAATTGATTGATTTCGTTGATCCGCTTATATACTGCCCTATGCAAATCATCGTAGCGAAACGGACGTCGACCGCGGATTTCTTGTTTCATTGCGACACGATTGTTCTATAAGCTCCGCTTCTGCTCTCGCGCTGGATACCTATAAAATTGTGGCCTTTTCTGACTTTCCCAGTTTCGTTAATTACGTTCAGGTACTTATTATTAAACTGTATAAATTGTATAAACAACTTTTGTTATTTTATATTAACACGTTAAGCGGGGCGCCGATTTTTGGACGAGTTTCTGTTACATCGCGAGCTACGATACGAATTCAGAAACATTTGGTCGAAAAATAGTAGAGAATTTAAGAAGAAAATTGTAAAATTCTGCAGAGGGAAGTTTCATCTTTGTTTAAGGTATTTTTTAAAAATCCATTAGTGAATTGTAGAGTATTATTATTTTACCGAGAATCCAACGGCGCACAGACATTTTGCCAAAAAATGAACTTTCTCATATCGATTTATTCAATTGTTACTATTTCTTAAATTTCCGATGATAACAAAAATAAAAGAATTATTAAAATTAAATATTAAATTGTAATCGTATCGAATATTCAAAATTAAATACTTTAAAACTCACATTTGACGATCTAAAAATGTACTTTTTTCTTTTTTCTTCGCGATATTTCGACGTCTATGTTTCACATTTCTTCGTTTTTTTACTATAATAAACTGCATTAAATTTCGTTAACGCCACTGTGCAGCGTTAATGCTTAACGTGTTAATACATGTACAATTTTACTAAATTTTGTTGAAAGTAGCATTGAAAGATTCTCTTTATTAAAAATAAAAACAAATAATTTTACCTACACACATTTTCTTATCAGCACAGCACGTGCAATTTTTATTCATTAATATGGAAAAACTCTTTCGAATTTTCACAGTAGCATGTGTCTGTACGAGTATATGGATATCGTCCTACACAAATCGCATCTTTTCACTAACAAAGGTGCGTTTAATGTAATTATTTTTGTCGAATAACTGACCCTCGTGTCGATTCAGATAAATTGATATCACGTTTTAAAAGTTTAACCTCACTTTTCTTAACACCGTATTTAACACTAGAACTACCGGCGATTAAAGTAGACTTATTTGTACCAAAGAAATCAAAATCATAGGTATTTGAAAAAATAACATTGATAAAAATACATCATTATAAATATATAAAATTTCTATAAGAAGTTATGAACCAGTCAAAATGACCAGTTTCATAATATTCTAGTATTAGAATGAGTAGCTCTAGCGTTAATGTTCTTCAGTTTTTTTAAATCTTCGAATTCGCAATTTAAGTGAGCAAGGACAAGTTAACAGTATGTGAAGTTTGCATGGTGAAACTATGCATGGAATAAGGGTCACCGGTTAGCTTTGGTTTCCTAGTAAAACGACCTAAAATCTCAAACTTCGAGGTTCTGGCTGCTACGAAACTTATAATGCCGTAATCTGAAACTGTCATTGTGCCGCGAACCGTCATTACGTTGCAAACTCCAACGTGTTTCGGACTTTGTTATTAAACAACTATGGACCTAAATTGTAATATATAAATATAAATGTGAATTTGCTGAATCCAAATTTCAAGAACTATTCTTGAACATATGTATCATACTATCTCTCGTTTATCATTGTTTAGTCGCATCTAGGTACTAAGATACAGCAAATTGATTGCTATCAAAGTTAAAGTAATTTAAAGGTAAAAAAAAAATCGAAAAAACTTTTTTATGATAAATTTTTTCTTATTTTATTAGGTTATCCCATAAGTAATGTCGTTCCTCGACACTAATTTTTTAATTTGATTCTTTATTTTAAAAAAATGTTGGATATTTTTAATTTTTTCTAAGATCGTCTTTGTTGTGCGTTATAGAGCGTTTAAAAGACTAAAAATTAAAATTGGAAACTCATAACACGTTCGTCATAACCAATTACTACTTAATCCAATTGTTATAACATTTTTCAATCGATAACAAAAATTCTACAATAATGGACACTTAAAATAAACGTTGAAGAAGATTTTTAAGTAAAAGCATCCAAAATATTTTAAAGAAGGAATTCAAAAACTATTTGAGAGATGAGAAAAAATGATAGAAAACAATGGTCAATACAGTCATGATTAAAAATGAATGCAAATATTAATATCTTACGGTGAAAATTATAATAGAATATAATAGAAACGTATTTTAAATTTATTTAATTTTTGATCAAAATAGAAGACTTATTATCCTCAACTACCTATTTCCATGTCTAACGATTAAAAGTATCGATAAATCTACCTTATTTCCAGATAGCTAGAGAAAAATAAATAAAAGCAGTAAATTAAATAGTTTCACGAAATGAGATGTTTCGTATATTTTTCTAATTACAAGGACAGTATTCTTTCTAGCAATTACTTAAAACTTCAAACAGTATCGGATTTGTATCAAATGTAATTTATCACCACGATATATCACATGCTTCAAGTATTTCAATCTCTTCCAGTAAATATAAGCTTTATTTTTTTCATTTNGATCGCGGAGGGATGACACCGGCGAGATGAAGCGTAGGATTCATCCGTTTTGAAATTGTCTGTACGTCATCCTGGAGAACGTATCGATTACACGGTGTCCGAATTATCTTGAGGGACAGGGATCCGGGGGTTGCGCAGGATTTGGATTGGGGTAGACATACCCCACGGCTAGCGTGTCACCACTTTAATTACATCCATCCTGCGCAGTGCCCACCCCGTTTGCTCCACGTACCCCGTGGCTCTCATCAAACTGTTAGCGGGCTATTTTCCATGTAACGCGGCCTCTCTGAAACGTTCAGCTTCAGGTACCTTGCGTTCAGGCGCTTTCATGTTCAGACGCGGCGGGCAGCTCGAGTCCCTGGCTTTTCTATATTCTTTCGATACTAAAATAAATAGAACCAGGCATGGAAAACAATTTTCAATACGACTCTAGAAAAACGTTTTTATCAGTTCCTGTTATTTCGATGCTCGCGAAATCTGGAAATTTAATTCGGATACGGTGAAAAATATCCGCTAATATTTAACGTTTCGTTCGAATAAAATACGCGAGGCAATAATACGATGCGCGTCATATTTCAACAATATTGTATTTCTTGTTCGTATTTCGTACTTATTAAAGAAGAGCTTTAATATCGTTGTTTCATAACGGTTATCGATTTTAAAATTAGCACCATAATGAGCCGGTTTAATCATGCGAGACTGATACGAAAGAACGAATGTTCCGTTNTAATAAATATTATTTTAATTTACTAACTGTTCATTAAGTTGTATGCACATTTTACTAACAGTCATGTACTGACTATTCCTACAAATCAATCTGAGTCTGGATACTTATCAGCAGTAGTATATGTCCGCACTTGATCAGACATATTCTACTTGATTCATCAAATCTGCCTCAAATCAGTATTTCTTTTCGTGTTTGAAAAGAATACCAATAAAACAAAACTAACAAAAGTTTCTTTCGTTTTATTAATAAGTAACGAATGCATAATATTTTCTGTTTTACAATATATTATTATATTATATAGGATCCATTTTGCTCCGTTTCCTTCCTTCATCTCTCGTTTGACAGATAAGTCTGTATATTTATATAAACACTGCCAGACGAAATCGGTGCGCGAAGTTAACGAAAGAAACTTTCGGGACAATCAAATATATGTATACGCATTCTTTAATTTTAAGTCAAGAATATTACAAACAATTCTCAGGGAGAATTTTCAGTAATTATGATAGCGTGAAGCTATGGCATGAGGTGTGTTTTCATAGTGAAGGTGTGCTTNTTTTTTTTTTTTTTTTTTCCGAACACGGCGTACACAGCGTTCTAATGAAACTAAGCAGCAATCCATACCTCGGATAACTAATAAAGTCTTTAATTACACGAAATTCTCGATGCATAACGCAATCGGTTGCAAACGAACGTAATGATCGTGAATAAATAGCACCATATCCTGTAAAAAAGCTCATCCCCTTTGCTGCATGCATTTCCCTCCTGTTTCGCCTCCCATCGACTGGTCGTTCTACCAAATAATTTTAGTATTTCATTACATTCGCGTATGATTGGCCGATTTCGATATTAAATGCGAGCAAGCAAATAGTCGCTCGGCAGCCCACTCGTCCGCCTCTCTCCACCCCTGTTCACCATCCATCTCGTACTTCCCACGTTCCTCTCACCCTCTCTATAACCTGTCTCTCTTTCTGTTCCGTTCTCTCTTTCTCTCACTCTCTGTCTCTCTTTCACTCTGGTTTCGACCCTTCTCTGTCGGCTTTCACCGTTTCTCCCCAATCGTTTCGGACAGCAGCATATTCTTTCCCTTTCGAGCTACTTTCATTTCGTGTATTAATTGGAAGCAACTCGAAAATTATATTCCGCTGCGTTGCTTTATGCGTATCAAATATGTTGGCTGGAATTTAATACCGGGCGCGTGCGTTCCGTGTGAGGTGTAAAAATCCGCACGCTTCTAGCGCTTTCACACTGCCGGGGTCTCGCGATCGGCATTGCTGGAGGCATTGCAGTTAGCAGACAGTTCGCTTTCCCGGACCGGCTTTTTTATTTGCGCGCTATTTTTCGCGTATTTTTCGAGCTGATGTCCGAGCTGCTGCGCTATCGATCGTTCCATGTTCTCCCGTCCATATAAATAGCGCGAATAACTCTGTCGATAATAAAGGCAGATTAAACGGGGACAGATCACGCACCAACACTAATTCGCTGATTTTTTTTCAATCGAATTATTGCCTTTTATGAATTCGATACCAACGACTCTCAAATGAATGGAATACCATCGACGGTGGAATCGTGGTAATCGATGCCAGACCTCGTTAGTATCTCGTGACTATGCACTCTTCTTAATTGTCAACGGAATTTTCTATTAACTCAACACGATTTAAAACAAAAATTGTTGTTAATACAGAATTTTACATCTATTTTACCTTTGCAGCGAGAAGTTTTCAAGGGGGAAAAATAATTCCATTTTTAAGATCATACCTTTCAAATTATATGCAAATTATACACGAAGCGATTAAAAAAATTTTACATCTATTTTTTCTTCTTCTCGATTCTCTGCAGTTTTTAAACAGATATAAATGCAGCACCTTCCAAATACAAACGAGGAAATCAACGACACGATTCATCGACGCGAATTTGTTGTTAGTTATGTATTCCGAAACAGGTTTCATTGAAGCACGTTGAACTATGGTCTCTCTTCGATGTATCTTTTCGCAGAGTTACGATACAAAGCGAGCAGAGGAGTACGTTGTTAGGAAAGTTTCCGCGCTAGTTAGCCTGCGTCTTTCTTGCAACCCTTTTGCGCAACATAATTGAGTGTCACCTGGGCATAACAAATGGACCCGTGAGGAGGAAGCGGAAAGAAGGGTAAGGAAAGACGGAGGCAGAGAGACAACCCCAGCCTTCGTTGTTGGAAACCCACCCTATGGCATCGCACAGCGTGGGTCAAGTTACTTGTGACCTGGTCTTGATTAATGGACGTACTTGTTTAACATGCTAGAGCCAGGTCGCGCTTGTCCACTAAACACCGGTGTTAATGCCTGAACGAAAATGCCACTCAGTTATGGCGAAATTCTCTTGCCAAACGTGCTTTCCGCCATGGTAACGCTGAGCACTGGAAAACAGTCCAAAAATTGCTAACTTTCGGAATATTTTTCTTCCTCGTTGCCGCTGTTCATGACAGTATTTAAGCTTTAAGCGTGTATTGTGAAATATATATTGAAAAATAATGTTCTCTGTATGAAAGAAATTTGAATTATTTGTATTCAATATTCCAAAATGTTCGGCGTGATAGAAAATTGTTAATTTGCTAGAGTAATTAAATAAAAAGGTGTTTGATTATAGCGTAAATCAAGGCGAACGGAATTAAAATAAGAATTCAGTCGAAAGAAAGATTTTAAAGTTTAAAAAAAATTCTGTATTATTAATCCCTTGACTTCAAATGACCAGTGTAATTCGTCATGGTAATTTCAGGGCGAAATGAATAATGACGAGTTCCATTCGTCATGACAATCGAATTACTTTGAATTACGGTTAAATTGCATAAATTTCTTTATTTTGCAATAAGAAAACTTGTTTTATCTTCAAACACTTCTTATACCAACATGTGAAAAAAAAATTAAATCGGATCCAGGCGAAAAATAATTTTAATTAAATCGTACGTCAAGGGGTTAATGTTCAAACTAGATGGANAGAATTCAGTCGAAAGAAAGATTTTAAAGTTTAAAAAAAATTCTGTATTATTAATCCCTTGACTTCAAATGACCAGTGTAATTCGTCATGGTAATTTCAGGGCGAAATGAATAATGACGAGTTCCATTCGTCATGACAATCGAATTACTTTGAATTACGGTTAAATTGCATAAATTTCTTTATTTTGCAATAAGAAAACTTGTTTTATCTTCAAACACTTCTTATACCAACATGTGAAAAAAAAATAAAATCGGATCCAGGCGAAAAATAATTTTAATTAAATCGTACGTCAAGAGGTTAATGTTAAAACTAAATGGGTATTAATTACGAATTTATAATGAAAAGCTAACTTTTTAAATTTTGACTACTATTTTTTCACCGACAAAAGAAAACGACCCGATTAGCCTCGGTCTGCTTTACTGTAATCATTCGCGTACGATGACAGAAACGTTGAAATACATTTATCGAAGCGTAGAAATAGGGAAGTTACAAGAAACTGGTACTGTGATTTCATTACGTGTAAAATTGGTCACGTATCTAAAGTTGAGTTTTCGAAAGAAGTTCAATATAATCGCTCCCTATCTACTTGGCTAAACTTCTTAACATTCCGCGAGGCATCCGAGCATGAAAAATGTTAATAAGGCAAGTTTTAACGAGCCGAAAGCCCATCTCTGTTCTACCGATCGGAAGCTGCTTCTCGTAACGTACCTTTGCCTCTTTGCTGTATTCCCAGTAAGTTGGTTTTTACTAATTGACATTATCGATTTCTTGCTTTCCGGTTTGAACAAGATTTTATTCCTATCAGAGGAGGCATCCTACTTTGTTGTCGCATCAAACACGACCTTTTATAGATACGACAAATATTTTCGTTTTCTCGATTTACTTAAAACTCAATGTACGTCTTATTAAAGTTGAGCACAGGGCTCGAGCCGGGGTAGCGTTGACCCAGAAGTTTGCCAAGATGTATTTCAAAGTTTGTAGATGGAGCAAAAAATTAACGAAATATCATCAGCCAATGTCAACTTGAAGATCTCCGTCGAATCATGGACCGTCGTTGGGGTTAAAAAAACCTTCAACTTCCGAACGGATGGGCCACCACTTTTATTGGCTCCTCTCGCTAAAGGATGGATATTGCATTATCCGCTCAAACAAACCCCGGGTGGCTTCAGTCGGCTAGCTTAAAGGTGAACCGACTCAGAGCTCAGTCAAAGTCGATAATAGTCGCCGCTGAGGTGTGAGCGGTGTGCTAGGTTAGGAAGGTGAAAAAGGTTGAGGATAAAGGGGGAGAATCGGAGGGTGTGATAAAGTCGTTATACGGGCGACACCTGCCCCCTGCCCTCATCCTCTTTCCACCTTCGCCCCCTACGGTTCACTCCTCACACCTCAACCTCCCCTTTAGTCCCTCTTCATCCTCCCTATTACAGGCACAATGTTAAAGGGACTCCCGACGAGATTGAATTTGCTAACGGAAAACGCGAGTGAGTGAAACGTATTTGCTTTTTATCCCTCACTCCATTGAGAAGTCTTGCACTCCTCTTCCTCCTTCTTCTTCCACCTTCCAGAAGTTCGACTCGGTCTCTGCCACCCGCCACCTCCTTCTTACTCCTGACGATCCGGCACCGAGTTTTTCCACCCAATGTGACTACCCTTCCACCACCACCGGATCTCCAGATCAACTCTCCCTCTCCTTCACCCCTTTTGCCTTTCTTTGTCGCGCCGATTCTCTTTCTTCCTCTTTTTTTGCCTCTCTTTGCACGTCCCGACACATTTGTTCGACGTTAAGGAAGTGACTCACCATCGAAATCCCACGCAGCTGATGCGTCCTGGCACGTTCTGGAAACTGATGGAAGGTAGGATTTTTCCAAAGCATTTCTTTCTCCTTTCCGACGAGAAAGACCGAGCTCACGGAATCTTTATCGGCCGGCAATCGTGCGGCTTATTAAACCTTGTAAATTTAAATGCCGTGAATCGATCAGACGAATCAATTTGAAGCTTACCGAATATTTCAACTTCTTTTGCTAGCGAGTAATTTCTAGGTATGGCTTGAACGTGCTTCTTCGATTTTAGTTTCGTGGCTGAAATTCGTCTGCGAGGGTGTCTATTTGTCATCGACGATTAACGGAATTCAGAAAATTCGAACAGAAGCTTATTTTCTATGTAATTTATGCGAGATGCAAAAGCAGATGCAAAAAGCAACCTGCGCGAACCTTTTTTATTGTTACAATTACCATAAATATAATTGAAAAATACTTCTAAAAACGGTTCGTTTTGAGGTCAGACGAATAACACTGCGCTGAAAGGTTTAATTACCTCGTGTATCGAGTCATTAATGCGATACAAAATTGATTTAGAGTAATAGTAGGTTTCGCCTCGAAGTAACTTCAATTTTGGGAAAGTCCTACTAGGCGAAGCCTAGCCAAACGAAGTGAAAATAATTTGCATATTTATATCTTCTCCTGTGGAAAAGGAAAAGTAAGTTTGCTGAAGAAGAAAGTGTTAGACTGAAACAATGAATATTCATTAATAAGAAAAATAATTAGACGCATGCTCCCAATATTATAACTACTGGAAATAATTGAAAATTAAAATTAAAAACATATTTTTTATTTTGTATCTTTTTTTTTATTTTCAATATTTTTATTCAAATTATTGTTTTTATTCCCTGGTCAGTGATAATTTTGTTTAAAATGTTTGTTATAAAAGGTCGTTAAATAAGTATTACAGTAGCATTTACGATATGTAACTCATTCATTATTTTACTATAGCATGTTTCCTCATACGAAATTAATACTTTTGATACTTGTGATCTATCGAAAGCAGCAACATTAGTGATATCGAAATTTAGAAGTTCACCACGTATTATTTACATACTAACAGTAAGGTAGATGTGCACAACTTCACCAGTATTTTTAAATTTGCCACCCATAAAAAATTTATAATAAAGTCTCTAGAGAGAAGGAACTTTGGTTTACAGTGTGTAAACCAAAAATTGCAACACGTTAGTAAATAACAAACGTTTCTGTTTAAAGTAACGCGAAACGGTAAAAGTTTACCCGGTAAATACATTCTGTAATTTATGAACCAGTAACTTTAACGTTAATGTTAATAAGTTACTAAATTTGAAACTATAGATTATTTAATTTTATCGTCTGTGCAATTAGCTATGTATTCTAAACGAATGCTACTGCACTGTTTGTAGTTTCTTTAATGTGTTGAATTAATCAAGCAAGATAAAAACACTTTCTTTTATATATAATTCTTTTTTAGTACTTAACTTTTTAATTGTTGTTCAATTTATACTCGATCAATTATTACTTAATTATGCCATTAATTAGAATCATTTTATTATTTTCTCTAATATAGTATAAGTCTAATCATAAATTGTTTATATTGCAGTACATACACTTTTTTCGTATATTGTAACTTGATTGTACGTTTGCAATGAATGTTACATGCAAGTTCGCTATATCGTGGAAAAATTGTTTACACCGTTTACTAGTTGTTATTCTACACTAATTAAAAATGCAAGGTAAAAAATATCTTTTCAATTTTTATTTTTAGTTATTTTGATACGACAATAATTTAACTATGAAATAATTTTCACTCTGTTTGGTTAGGCTTCTTTCTAAACTAATTAAAAATGCAAGGTAAGAAATATCTATTCAATTTTTATTTTTAGTTATTTTGATACGACAATAATTTAACTATGAAATAATTTTCACTTTGTTTGGTTAGACTTCTTTCAATTAATAAAAATATCTAAACTAATTAATACTCAAAAATGCTCTCTTTGGGTATTAATTTATTCCAAGTATCGGATGAAGGTCTAAACATCAGATATTCCAAAATTTCAATAAACACAAACTTACTAAAATTATACAACGCTCCAAAAATTAGCGTGGCAAAATTATCAACACCTACCTTGTTGTAACACAAAAATTCATTGCGACCATTTTCAGTTCCGATTAAACTTAACATTACGGATAACATTCTAAAATATTGTCAACTTGTTCCCATCCTGCGGTCTCGGTTGATCGCTAGTCGCAAAGAAATCAACAAAAAGATCGACGACAGAATTCAATGGCAGTTTGGTCAGTCCTCGAGGAAGAATTCCACGTGCCTCTGGGGAGAAGAACTCCAGAAAGTACAATACATACACAGCCCCGTGTATGTATACGTAATACATAAATAATACATAATACAGGTACATATGTACACGTGTATGTACAATAATAGTGAATGGTTAGAATGAGTAGTAGGCTGCGCGCGCTGGAACCGCATGCGGCAGTCGCTCGCTCTCTCTGCGTTCTGATGCGTCAAGTGCATCCAGCCCCCGAACCCCTCGCTCTGCCACCCGTCCGACCGACTCGGAATCCTCCACCATTTCCTTCACCTGAACGACCTTCTCCCTCTTATCCACCGGTTCCCCTTTCAACACCTCGCCCACCAGCATCACCAACAGGTCAATAGCGTAAGTAGGTCACGTCTGTGCCCGCCGACGTCGATGACGACACCAAAACGAATGCACTTTCACGCTCGGTGGTAGTTCCCCTGAACGACAAGATCGAAACAGGAAAAGGAAGCGAGCAAATCTGCATTTCTGATTGGAACAAATGAAACAGATTGAAAGGGAGGAAATAGGTAGTATCTGAGAAGCGAACGAGTGGCTGACAGAGACTCGCGGAGGATTGTAACGATCCGTATCGTCGATAGAACTTAGAATATAATTACAGGGAACGTTACGTTGAGAGATCGCTGTGACGAACAGATCGCACGATTCCTCGAGCTTTTTTCAAAAATTCATTTTAGATTGGAATATATCTCGCATCGTTCGCGACGGCGGATAAAATTTCGTTGGATTTGAAAGGAACAACAGGTATACGGGATATATAGAAAATAAAATTTCTACAGGGGAGAAAGTGGTAGGAAAGAAGGTAAAAGTGGCAAGTAATAATCAATTTTCGAAAGCTTTTTTTCAGACGGGGTGCATAGTGGAAGGTACAAAACAGGTCGAAATCGCGTCTGCTCGGTGTCGACCATGCTCCGCCCCAGACATGCACTCATTGGCGATGGCTTGCGTCGGCCTAGTGCCGCGGCCTATGCCAGAACCTGGGTTGGAAAATGCGGGCGTCGTGGGTCGTGCCAGAGTATGAGCTTCTGGCACGATGCCGCGTCGTCGCGCTTGTACGGGCTACAGTTATTCGCTGCTCTATGCTGCAATGCCCTACCGGGATTGCGGCCAGGGGTGGAACCAGCCGCGCCGTGGATCTTACGTTTTCCCGCTGCCACAGAGGTTAAAGTAGCCAATTGCTTCAACCACCGATTCACCTACGCCACCCTGACAGCAGGAACGTTGGTTTTTATTAACTCGAGCACGCGTTCCTTTCCGTATTTCTTTTCTTGTTTTCTTTTTTCTTTTTTTTTCTGTTGAAAAATGTACTGAATTAAATATCACGGAAAACGTTTGAAAATCTTTGCAACGCATTAAACATGTATTTAAGTAAAAAACAAAATAAGTCTGTACAATTAAGAACGTTTTATAAATTCAATTGTTACTATTTTAGCATCTTACAAATAGCCATTAAGAACAGTCGTCCATGAATACTATTTAACACGGTCTGTTTGTGTGCATATTTACTATTTCTCATCAGCTTAACGAAAAATGATATTTTTCAATTCAAAAAATGAGTGGGAGAATCTTTAGAATACCGCTACTTTATTTATTTATTTATTTTCTTTATTGAGCTTCTGTAACCTCAATTGAGATTTATTATAGCTACAGCTGTTGTACAAGCATTAAACATGACGATACAGAAGGACAAACATTAGAAAAAGGTGATACGATGGCTTAAGTTAGGAGTAAATTTTTACTTGTTGAAGAACTGTATTATATCCTGAAGTTGCAGTCTCTTAAAAAAATGTAAATACAGTAGCAAGCTGAGACGTTGGGTTCAGCAATTAATATATTTGCTTTTAGAGGTACTTGGAACTTGTGTTTGCTTAAGTTTTTAATAAGCTTATCCCTTTGAGAGTCGTAGAGACTGCACTGCTACAATAGGTGTTCCAAATCCTCATATTCTCAACCACATCTGCACCCGAGTTCACTAACAATGCATGATAGCAATATTTTTTGTTACATTGGTTTGCATTAAAATTCTTTTGCAGAGAGAACAGGTGTATCTTATAAATTTATGCGTAACGAATCCATATCTATCTTTGGAATCTTTTTACGACAAAATTTTTGTGAGAAACTAAATTTTTCACAGAACGCAAATGTAACTGCAAATTATTTAACGTGTAAATAGTTTATTTAAAAATTTATGATTTCTTGTTTCAATTAATATGATGTAAAAGATCTATTGCCAGATTCTCATCTATTACCATAAAATCTAAGAAATGGACCCGATCCGGAACGGAAAAAAGTTTTTCTTTTAAATCAGAATTATATTTTTGGCAGGTTCGGTTTACGACAAACAAACTCATGATATTCTATTTCGTGTAAATCTCAGTTTATATTCGAGGCAGCGTGCAGACACAAATCTGCTTAAAGATCATTCGAAGACTTATCTTCCTACCCGTATGAGTTTTACGGTGTTCGCTTCCTTCAAATCTTCCAGAATCTACTCTCGATTCACAAATATTTGAAAACTTAATTATTTCCATATAGATATATGTATAAGTGAATATCTTCATTAAAACATTGCTCAGTTTAAATTTCCTATTTAAGTTATACAGACGTTCTATTGTTGAACAAATAGTATGCGATTGATATACCTGCAAAAAATCACAAATCGCTCCGTTATACCAGATCTATGAATGTTTAATACAGCTAATATTAATTCTTTGGTTAATCGTGAAAATTCGCAGCCGAATATAAAATATGAGATAATTCTGAAGATCATTTTAACACTAAACCTACCGACGATTAAAGTAGACCTATTTGTACCCAAATAAATAAAAATGATATTCTAAAAATATATCTAACGTAAAAAGAACAAATCTTTACCTATATTTTCCACAGAAAAACACGAAAAATTGCCCAAACTGAATCGTTGTAAATTTCTATAATTTCTATAAGAAATCACAAGCCGGTCGTTTCGACCGCTTTGATAGCTCCAGTATTAAAAACAGTTGCTACGCAATGTTAAGATTTATCATTTTGATATAAAGTTAGGGACAGATAGAGATATTTAACACACATCTTACCTCAAAAAGCGTAAATTTGCACATTCATAAGTCTGTCGTGAGAAAAACGATATTATGCTAAATACTAAATAAAAGGATTTACAAAACTAGGAATAAAAACCTTTTGAAACATCTTGTTATTACTCGAGATACAAATTGATGAGAACACGAGTACAAACGTACCGAATTTCCAATGCAGAAGTGTTTCGCTGCTTGTCGAATTTAGAANATATCTAACGTAAAAAGAACAAATCTTTACCTATATTTTCCACAGAAAAAAACGAAAAATTACCCAAACTGAATCGTTGTAAATTTCTATAATTTTTATAAGAAATTACAAACCGGTCGTTTCGACCGCTTTGATAGCTCCAGTATTAAAAACAGTTGCTACGCAATGTTAAGATTTATCATTTTGATATAAAGTTAGGGACAGATAGAGATATTTAACACACATCTTACCTCAAAAAGCGTAAATTTGCACATTCATAAGTCTGTCGTGAGAAAAACGATATTATGCTAAATACTAAATAAAAGGATTTACAAAACTAGGAATAAAAACCTTTTGAAACATCTTGTTATTACTCGAGATACAAATTGATGAGAACACGAGTACAAACGTACCGAATTTCCAATGCAGAAGTGTTTCGCTGCTTGTCGAATTTAGAAATTTAAACCTCTTAGCGCAGCGTTTGAAACTCACAGAAACACGAGCTTACCAAAGAGTAGATGCTCCCGAACTCTGTCAACCGAAGACAATGAGCGTTAAATGTTCCCGCTGGTCCACGGCGCACTCTATGAATGCAAGCATGTTTCAGTAGTGTTGGCTAGGAATAGTCAACCACGCTGGCGCAAGATATACACGTATAGGCGTTGCATCTGCGCGATACACATAATCATGGTAGTGCGAGTACATATTCCGACATGCGCACAACACGTACGTGGTTCTGGTACATATGTACGTATGTAGCCACGTACCTACTATATAGATGCAGTGCTCTCGGTCGTTCTGCTACGCAGAATTCCGCTCGGCCCTATTACCTTCGATTTGTCAGCTGGCTGCAGACGATAACGCATTTCCCTGGTTCGTCCCATCTCTCACCCTTTCCCTCTCCCCGGCTTTATATCTCTTGCACAGTCCCTCTGTCTGTCTCTTTTCCTTTCTCTTCACCGGCTTCCTCACCCCTTTCCCCCGTTCACCCTTTCGTCCTTCTGCTCTCGTTTCCCCACCTCTTTCTCCCGCTCTCCTTCCTCTCTTTTCCACGCTCGCTCTTCGCTTTTCGTTTATGACTGTGCATCGTGCGCAGTTGCGTAATGGTTTCATTATTGAGTTATCATCAGCCATGAATTTAATTTTATTTTGACGAAATACAGGTACGCCATCCTAGACACGGCTAGCGCGTTTGAAGAAAAAAGTTATTTTATATGGCCAACTTGCCAACATTTGTGTTCCCCTGTGGTGAAACTATTAAGAATTTTTGTATTAAGGATTCTAAGGCGAACCTAAAATGGCTCTAAAAAAATTAATTTACGGAATATTCTGTATTTGATTGTAAATGCTCGGTGGCTTAAGCGGGAACAAATATTTTAAATACTCGTGCAATCTATCGTAATAATATAAAATTATCAAACAGGAATGATTATTTTTACCGTATGGATAATGTGAGTTCAAAAAGATCGTGGTACAATGTAAATGGAGGTGATTCATGCTACAGAAATAAGTCAAAAATATACGATAAAATGATAACGCGTAAGGCATCGATTGCCAGAAAATAAAATTGGAATATTCGGTGAGTATACTACTGCCGAAAAGTATCCGGACACCTGCTTTTGTTTGACAAAATGCAATTTAATTGCAAAATTATATGTAAAGAGACCTTAAATTATTTTATCCTTTATTAAAGTTCCAGTTATACATAGTAGAATATTACAAAACGACAAAATTAGTTTCATTTGAATACACTATCGGTAATTCTTTGAATAAATAATTTAAGCTTGTAATTTGTTGATTTTATAAGAACGTAATAAATATTATTTTAATTTACTAACTGTTCATTAAGTTGTATGCACATTTTACTAACAGTCATGTACTGACTATTCCTACAAATCAATCTGAGTCTGGATACTTATCAGCAGTAGTATATGTCCGCACTTGATCAGACATATTCTACTTGATTCATCAAATCTGCCTCAAATCAGTATTTCTTTTCGTGTTTGAAAAGAATACCAATAAAACAAAACTAACAAAAGTTTCTTTCGTTTTATTAATAAGTAACGAATGCATAATATTTTCTGTTTTACAATATATTATTATATTATATAGGATCCATTTTGCTCCGTTTCCTTCCTTCACCTCTCGTTTGACAGATAAGTCTGTATATTTATATAAACACTGCCAGACGAAATCGGTGCGCGAAGTTAACGAAAGTAACTTTCGGGACAATCAAATATATGTATACGCATTTTTTAATTTTAAGTCAAGAATATTACAAACAATTCTCAAGTAGAATTTTCAGTAATTATGATAGCGTGAAGCTATGGCATAAGATGTGTTTTTATGGTGAAGGTGTGCTTAGATCAAAAATTGAGATATTTCTGTTATTTAAATCTATTTGTACAGATCTATTGTACAATGCCTTTTAAGTCTACGAATGTGATCAGATTTATTTAGAATCTGAGCATAGAGGATATGCTCAGCTATGCGTTCTTTCAGGCGATTGCTGAAGTTCACAATTTTTTCTTTGACACTAGTAGGCACTGTTAAGTTTCGATGGGTTATTTCATTGGTTATATACAGAGAGCAACATATATGAGCCTTAATGTTTCAGATTCAAAACGTTGAAGGATTTCGATATTTAAAGTGTTGGCTGTAAGGAAGCCTAATATAAGAAAATTGTATTTTATATTTGTAACATTTTCTTGTACGAATAATCATCTTCTAATTGGTTATACCGCGATTTTGAAAACATTTCAGACATCTAACAAATAATCCGCGATACGCGAGCTACTCGAATTAACCCTGCTACGACAGTTGCATTATTTTTAACCAAATCATGTTTCCTTTTTTATGCACATTTCCTATTTTTGAAACAAGTATATAGTAGCTGTTTTAATATTTAATTTTTTGTTTCAATATTGTGTTGAAGATTCTTCTCTCTTAATATTTGCAGCTCTTAAAAAAAAAAAAAAAAAAAAAAAAAAAATTAAGGCGTGATTGGATCCAAATAATTTTGAAAACCATAGCAGGATTAAAAACATTGCTGTTTTTGTTAAATTAACGATTTCATACTGATTTTTCTTCGCATCACACATTTTAGTACCTACACTACCCGTTCACAAGTATTTGACCGGTCGGTGGAAACGGATTAAAAAGTTTGTTTCAAGGTTATAACGTAAATGCCCCTAAGTGGAATGAATATAAATTTATATGACTGACATAGACTCATGATCTTTAAAATAAAAATTACATTGAGATTACTTATTTCAAACAGATTTTGTATATTTCAAATAAAGTAAAGGTAGTCAAATACTTATGGACGGTACTGTACGTAGAATGCTTCAAATCAGCTGATTCAGATTGAACAGGATATTTAGGAAGCGCGCTTCCCTTTGACCTTAAACATCACTATTCCATTTTCGCGAACGTTCCGGTTACCGCTTATTAAATCTACAAGCACTCGACGAGGAACGGAGGAGGCTTCAAAAGAAAGGATTGGCAATCGTCGATGAGTTTGCCGCGCACCAGCGTCGGCAAATAAGAAGCTTTCTCAAAACATTTGATTCGAATAATAAATTCTCATCAGATAAGACGGGTGCTGTGCGATCCAATTACTTGCAGGACGTTGAATACCTATTTCAGAAACGTCCCTTCATCGCTTTTTTCTCTTCCTTCCTTTCTTTATCAGCATCTGATTCTGTCCAATCGCTATAACTCATCGTCAGAAGAATCTGTTTTTCTCTGCAACGCGTCTCCCTCTGCAGGCGCGACTGTGGTCTCCAGATGATTTCGCTGCAAGCAATATGTTTTATTTATAACTAGAACTGTTGTCTACCGCGTCTGCACCTGAAATCAGGTTGTTTTGGTTAATAACCAAAGTGCTGTCTCGTGCGACGCGAGAAACTGACTGGTGTCAACAGCTTCTGTAGTTTTGCTTCGTTTTCTTTCATGAAAATCAATTTTGTTTGAAAGTAGGAGATCGATCGTTATTTTTTATTTTTTCGGACTCGTAACAGCTATGCAATCGAATAAATAATTGACCAAAACATGTTTCTTTCGGCTAAAAAAGGCGTGTACAGGGTGTTCCGTGTTACCCGACGCACGATTTTTAAGCCATTTACGATCACCTAATAAAAATTTATCATATATATTCATTTATAAAAATATAAATTTATCATAATATATTTATTTATAATAAATTATTTTTATATATAAAAATTTCAAAGGTAGTTTGTTTTCATAGCGAAAGGACACCTTACAGTGTAGAGGACATTAAGACGAATTTAACAAATACAATAATATCTTACTTTTATTTAATTATTTTTATAGTTAAAAATGAAACATGATAAAAATACATTTATTTCTAAGAAATGTATTTATGAATCTTTATGTTTGAATTGAAATTTGTATCACTTTGTATACTAAAAATTTTTAATGTATGATCTATTACATCTTGCTGATTTAAACACAAATTACTTGGGCATTTAAAAATAAAAATTAAGCATTTTTACATTGATTTAAATAACTACCCAGTTTTGCCCAGTTTTGCAATTTTTCTTAAGAAACGCTATTTTGCAAAGAAGCATAATTAATTATTCAGTTGTAACTATTATACTTCCTACAATTTATTTTACTTTCTATGTATAATTAGATTAATTGCAGATAAAACTCGAGACAAATTGTCAAAGCTTAAGTACTCCGTTTTGTTCCACTCTTCTCTACCTAAATTCTTATACTTATTATATTTTAGGAAGCTTGTAGTGAATTATTTGCTATTTTGTACTGTTTGCTATAGGTATTAAAAAAAAACTAACAATCTGTATACTAACAATAAGTTAATTAATTTCGAGGATATCGCAATAACAGAGCTATTCAGTCCTGAAAGGTACCGGAGTATTACTAACGGTCCTAAATCCAATCAGCACGGTTTATGACATGGTAGGCTAGAGACATCTAATTTTTGGGTGCCATCTGGCTAACAGACTATCGATGGCACGTGCAAATTTTGGGTCCGAGTAGCAGTGCCATGTCATAAACCGGGAAATACCAAGGGGGTAGGTTGGCACGACCGAAAACTGTTTTCGCCAACCAGAAGGACCACGTGGCGATTTGAAGAAGGTCTCGTTGGCAACTCGCGGCCTACCTACCCCGTAAGATGGACACAGTTCCCCTTCCAGAAAATAGCACACCAAGGGCGTATTGGAAGTGAGTAACTGTGGCTATATAGCGAGGTGCAAATTGCACCCCGACAGACATTCGACTTTAGACATTATCGTAACATACATTCATTCAATAGACATTCGTTGGATACATTCTTCATACATTCTTGAGAAATTCGATATAGACATTTTGGTAAAGACATTCTTTAGACATTCGTAATAGACATTCGAGACATCATAGTATACATTCGACACACATTAGACATAGTAAGACATTTCGGTCATACATTTAGACATTAGACTTTTCGATACTTTGATAGACAACGTGAGACATCGTTGCACATTTAGATACTTGTTCACAGACAAGGAAACATTTAGCCAATTTTGTAACATTGTACAGATAAAGTAGGACTTACACAATTTCGTGTATGCATTGAAGGACCTACTATCCAAACTTTGTTACGAAATATCCAATATGTACAGTCCGCTAAATCATTCGAAAAGAATTCAATAACTCGTTCGAATTCACCGCGTCGTTTAATCGTCGCCAAACACGGTCGACGCTGCGACGCACATACAAGAGCTAATTCGATAACGATGCATTTCTATCGAAACTGCCTTTATTCGACTAGTATCATTAACAGTTTCCGTTGGAATCAAACCAGTATGCACGGAAAAATGGTACCGGAATAAAACTGATGCTGACACGATTCGAATAGTGCATTAATGAAGAAGAGATAGGTCGATCGATAAGCAGCACGAATGACACAACAATCCGATTTACCGTCCGTGTTTCAAGGACGCCGATACTACTTGTTTTCCCGACACTTCGCGAACGCCCGTGTTTCTGGATGCATCGCGGCAATTTGTCTAGAAGCGGGTCATGATTGCGATGCGCCACCGTCAGCGGAGCACTTGAAGTTCGTCGGCAAAGTTCTGGCGAAACTTCTCGTACTACGTATATGCTAGTAACGTTGGTACTTTCAGCGAAGAGGGGAAGGAACTGCGCCAAAGACGTAGGGGTAGCTTTCCAGTAGTTCGCAAGGGGAATGCATTCACATCTCATAGAGTCATAGAATGTAATGAATTACTGTTTGTCGAACAATGCCATTCAGTCTTCTATGGCTTCGAAAGGAAGTAGGATGAACTGATTTACCGTTCGTATCGTGCACTATCGTCCTCTTTCAAGGAAAAAGGCGGCAAGACAAAACCGAGGGAATAAAGAAAACGATCGAGCCCCATTCAAGATACGCCCACGTATAGCTGTAGTTTATTAAAGTTCGGTTATATCAATGGTTCAACCCCTTTTACCTATCTACCAGATTTCGAAGCGTGCTCCAGTTATGCGACTGTCGAAAGTCGAAACTAGTTTCATAGAAGAGTTTGCGCTGGCCGACTCGTTCCTCGAAGAAACCGTAGACACATCCTTGGAAATCTGCCCGCTCGCTTTTCGACCGACTTTTGCCAGACGAGAGTTGGGATCTATCGAAACGCGATGCCCCGTTCCGGACAGCGCATGATCGCTCCACTTTGCCGATAACATTCTTTAGAAAGCTATCGCGATCTAGGAAAACGAGAAAAGTCTCTTTAATAAATAACTACTTCTACTATTGCTAAAAGACACGTGGTATTATACTTAGATTATCGGTGTTTTATAGAGGTTACGCCTGGAATTTGACTTTTTAAAGTTGTAAATTGAATTGTAAAGTATTTGATAAGAAATTATCAAGGGACATCACTTTAATCTTGTTCGATCCTTATGTC
>SMSQ01004902.1:0-34845 GCA_019453375.1 Ctenoplectra terminalis | reverse complement strand
TAGTAAGGTTTTTAAATAGAATGTGATTCGAATCTGAATGCGTCATTGATGATACCATAAATGCACGTAAGCCGAGTACGACTGTGTAGCGTGTTTCATTGTAGTGAAACGTGATCAGCTGTCGGTCAGAAGTACGCAAACGTTATAAGCGAATTCTGTCAGTCGATCAATTTTCACAGTCAACATTTTTTTTTTATATAAAACAGTATAATTTTTTAGAAACAATTTCACACCATGGTAAGTAGAAAGAAACTGAGTTTTGGTAACAGAGGTTATGTCAGAATAGTTATCTCTGATTCCAAATAAGGAATGCTACATGTTACAGAGGAAAAATGAAAAATAACGGTCAAACATATTTCTAACCGTCTAAGTAATTTTAAATAAAATGTTTAAGAGAAGCTTAAGAAATTTTTAGCACGTAAATTACTATAACCTACGTTTTTTTTTTAATACAGCAAGATCCAAATGAAGACACACAGTGGAATGACATTCTTCGAAGCAAAGGGATCATACCTGAGAAAGAGAAGGAAGTTACAGAGGATCAGATAGTTGACATTGTGGAAAATACGATAAATGAAAAAACTGGCCGTAGTACTTACACGTTTATTTTATTTATTTCCTGTTAACAGTATAATCTGAAACAAGATTCTATTAAATGCGGATATTACTTATTTCCTTTAGCTATTAACGATTTGGAAAATAAGACACTCGACGAATTGGATGAATTAGAAGATGAAGAAGACGAGAAGGTTCTATTGGAATATCGAAGAAAAAGAATAGCAGAGATGAAGGAAATGGCTAGGAAATCGAAGTATGGCGAAGTTAAAGAAATATCAGCAGAGGATTACGTTAATGAAGTGAATAATGCCGGGGATGATGTTTGGGTTGTACTTCATTTATATAAATCTGGGTACGACGAAAATGTGTTCGAAACAAATTAAATATATCCGAAGAATCTTATCTAATTATAATTTTTATTTCAGCATCCCACTTTGTACGCTAATAAATCAGTATTTAGCTAACCTAGCAAGAAAATTTCCTGCGACAAAATTTTTAAAAAGTATTTCTACTACTTGCATTCCTAACTGGCCAGATAGCAATCTTCCTACAATTTTTATCTATCACAATGGAAATATGGTGAAACAAATTATCGGACCAATAGAATTAAGAGGCATGAAGCTAATCGAAGCAGGTACATACGTACAATTATAAATTTATCGAAGAATCTATTCCAATCATTTTTCGCATTTGTATCGGTGTTAATATAAAATGTTATATTGTCACAGAATTGGAATGGATGTTGGGACAAGCAGAAGCTGTACCAACGAAAATTACCGAGGATCCAAAACCAAAAGTCAGAGACGTACTGTTTTCTACATTAAGGCACGAAGTTGATGATGTAGCTGACAGTAACGATTGGTAATTTTATCTATGTTAGGTATTTATACGAGCTGAACCAATGTTTCAATACTACATAGCAACAAAACATTTTATTTATTTTACTACTATTGTCACACACACACACACACACGCACGCATCATTCTTTTGTTATTCTCAAAACTTGATAACTATTCGTAAAAGTCGTACTATTGCAATAAAATATTTTATCATGTTATCAGTTTTGAAATTATGATTTCTACCACGTTCCTCACACCTCTATCTCATTTATGTTTCTTTATGTTCTTATAAAATTAATCGCTATTATTGCAAAAGGTAACACGCATAATTCTTCTCAAAACGTAAAAAATAACCTTACATGCAAATATAGCAAATATTTTCAAACAGAATGCTTGTTCTGTTTAATTCGGTTTTTCAATGAATAGTTGTTGATCATCAATTGAATTGAACTTACAAAGGCACGAAGAACACATGGCGTTGTCGCTCTACGATTAATTTCGTCTTTATCGTTACTCAAAACTGTCCATGGTTCCGCATTTTTCTGCTCTTTCGATAAGATTTGATAAATCTGTATAAATGATGGAAAAATGAAACGATCGAAAGAAGAATAAATGGAAGCTACAACGTTTCTCGAAAATCATTCAAAACAGTCATTCACACGTACGCATTTCTGATGTCAGGACTTGTCTGTGATTCCTCAAAGATGTTTACGTTTTATTGTTCAAGGACTTCTCATGTTTCGTTCTCCTTTATCTTATATACAGCTCACGCGATGCTTCTCTGTACAATTTCACAGATCAGCTCAGTCTCTGTCGTTGACCGTAGTACACTGTAGCATTGTGCAATGAACTCGTGAGACAAAATTCAAAACTTCCACGTTTATGCGGACGAAGTTTTGAATAGAGAAAAATAGTACGTACATTTTACGTACGCGTGATCTCTCGCATCAATTGCATAGTTAATATTTTTCGTTATAATAATCATTATATAAGTGTCAAAAAAGTGACGGTGTTCTTGTTTGCGACTGTAACTTTATGATAGTAAACTTTGGTCAGGAAAGCTAGGTAAGTCTGTATACATATTGGGCTTATTAAAATTTGAATTATAAAATTAATAATCGTTTGTTCATTGACAGAGATATATTTAGTATTATTGTTGCATTGAAACATTTTTTTTTTTTTTATTCTTAATAATTTATACTTCACTTAATATTCCTTCTTTGTTCTATTTGTTGAGTTGCAGTATGATTAATTAAAATGTAATTAACTCTTTATGATTTATATAGTTATTTTGTAATTAAGAATCGTATAGAATAGTTTGGTAAATTCAGCTATATCTTTTTAATTTTAATTTTCTTTATTTTTGTGTCAAATTTTGTAGCTTTAGTAAACAGTGCGATATTGGAAAGGTATATAAATAAAAATTAGTCGGAAAGTACAAAGAACTTAATTGAAAATGTTTACGCAAACAAATAAGTTTGTTACATTTGAGTTTAATAATTTTCCTTGGGACATGGCGATTGAAAATTTAGAAAATATTTGTGGCAATGCAGCTTTGTTAGATACGACACAAGATAAAGAATATTGTCATAAAGGGATTAATATGAATAAGGAAAAGAAGAATTTAAAAAAAGTATGTTCTTTTGAACCTGTTGATATAAATTATAATATTAGTACAGAAGAGCATATATCAGAACTGAATAAAACATCACGCAAAATTCCTAATATCTTGAAAAATGGTTCAAAACTATCTAGAACTTCCGAAACGGATGTAACGGAAAGAAACTGTTATCTCACAAATGTAACAAATGCGAAAGAAAATTTACAGATTCCATTCATTTCTGAGGCAATATCAGAGGACAGTCTTTCTGAAAATATTTGTATTAAAAAAGAAACCAAACATAAAAGGGCATCGCACAGAAGAAAGCAAGAAATTAATTATGTGGACGCATGGAATGAATTGACTAATAAGGACATCAATTTTCTTATTGACGATGGAAAAGAAATATTGGACAAAAAATTATTGAGACAAACAAAATTGAGACGTGCTACGCAAAGAAAAAGATTAAAACATTGCACTAAAAAACAGAATAAAAAGAAAGAGACTTCTGATAAAAAGAAACAAGGAAAAGACTTATTTTCAATGCCTCGTAATGTATCGACAGATTTCACTTCTGAATGTTTCTCATCTTTACAAGAAACTGAATCAAGGAATTTTGAAGATTCCATTGATTTCACGAGCAATGAAATATTTAATAAATTTAATTACGAATTTAACGATAACCATATTTCCGATTACTTTACATGGGGTATGATGGATTCTAATGAAACAAGTGAATCTTTAAATACGACGTATAACAATGACATTTACAAAAAGGAATATAACATGAATGACAATGAAGTTGACACGTGTGAGACAACAAAATATTGGTCGTTACCAGAAAACAAGGAAGATGAAAGAAATATTTCAATAAGCAAATTTACTGTGCACTCAGAAGATTGCAGCGAAGATCTATCAATTTTGGGTGATAAAAGATCAAAATGTTTATCCGATTCTTGCTGTGATTTTTGTTTCGAGGACTGCGTTTCCAATTGGATGGCAACTAGTGAAACTAATACCATTACAAAAGACAAAGTATTAACAGAAACAATCAATGAGGATTCACAGTTTGATTTGGACAGTTCCTATTTGGATACTACAGTATTTGATACATATTTAAGTGATGATACTTTTAACAAGTGTAACAGAGAAACATGTGCATCAATAATTGATGCAGATAATACTTATTCAACATTGACGGAATTTATAAGTTTGTCGAACAAGAAAACTATCAAACCGAAAATATTTGATCAAGATACGCATATGCAAATCACAAAACAGTACAATGCATTCAGCGATTCAAGCAACGATACTGATTACGATAAAGTTTCACGAGCGTCTGAGAAACAAGAAAACAAATTTAAAGAAAACAACGAATACGATACGAACAAGAACGAGTGAGTGAATTTTCCATATCATATTCGCGCGATGCGGAAAAGAAGTATTAAGAAAAATATTCTCAAATAATTCTATTACACCATTTATTAAAATTAAAATCGAACAACGCGATCGAAATATATTTACATACTAATTATAAAAATAAAATATTTGTCAGGGAAACATAAAAATATATTTTCCACGCGAAGTTTCCGTAACGCGACGAGTAGTTTAAATTTTCTTTCTTCCCAAAATTGCACGTATTACAAAAATGAAATGTTCGATAGAAAGATATATAAAAATATACTTTGCGAATGAAACTTTTGTAACTCGAGGTGTGCTTAAAATTTTTCTCTTTTCAAAACATTACGCTTTATAAAGTGCGAACCACGCTTGCAGATTTCAGTGTTTATTATGTCCATTAACATTCTCGAATGCGCGTACAATGGCGATGCATCAGACGGGAGCACACGGAGGTAAATGAACTATTTTGTCCGCGTTGAAACGTGATGTTTGTCACTGAATTTTTTTCCAGGTACGTACGTAATACATTGTGAAAGCTGCGGTAGGCTTTTCAATCGAAGATATCACTTCAATAGGCACTTTATTCACTGTGGTCGCTTGAAAGAACCTTTCAAGTGCGACATGTGCATGAAGGAGTATAGGTAAATCGAAGAAATTAAAACGTACAAATATTTTGGACAGGAGCTTTTGAGTTTCGTGATTTACAACCTTCATTGGTCGCATATTGGTTTCAGATACAAGTCGTCTTTAGTTTATCATTTAAAAGTAGTTCATCACGTTCATTATGCTCGTAATCGTTCGACAACGTTCACTTGTAGCGTGTGTAAAAAAGTGTATAGCAAGTTCGGTGCATTCGAAAATCATAAAAAGAGCCATGGGAATGCTTGGTAAGTTTAACCTGTAGATAATTAAAATAAATAAATAAATAAAATGTGATAAAGGTTGTCCAATGAACTTTTCTATTATTTTTAGATCATTGATGAAGACTATGCTTAGCAGTATTATTTTTATTTAAGTTTTTCAGACTTATTAGGAATATTTAATATTCATATTTATTATTTCTTTTTCGAGGCTACTTCTTTGGATACTTTATTTTTATAGTATTAAGTTACATTTATAAAGTAATTTTCGGTAGTATGTTGTGTAACATGGGACAGAGAGTCATGTTTATTGAAGTGGTAATTTATAAAACTTTGACGATTCTTTAGCAGGCTATGAATTTAAGTTTTGTCGCTATGTTGATCATTTTTATATATTTTATTTTTCGCTAGATTATATTCTGTTTTGTTATTGATGTATAATACGTTTGTACGTATTTTTTTTTTTTATTCATATTGACCAATGCATATTATTTTAAACTGCGTTTTTTGTTTTTGTTTACATGTGATTAATACGTAAATGATACGTATATTGTTAATTTTAAAATGCTGTATAATTTAGATATAACAGATATACTGTTGCAATTAAATCAAAACATTTTTCTTCTTTATTTTTCAAATTGTTATTATCTAAATTATACAGTGCTTTCAAAAACTCGATTATCGTACTTGTACTTAAAACTGTAATACTTAAGATCCAAAAGGCAATATTGTAAAATTTGCAATAAAGAAACTGCATATAATATATTTTCTCTATTATTTTAATATAATAATTCTTAGCATTTCAATGCATATGTAAGTGAAATAATAAACCAAACTTCATTTTCACAAATATTTGTGTTTTTATTCATATTATAAAATATCCTTTTTCAAAAATCTAGTAAAAATAAGAAACAATTTAAGCTACAAAAATAGCTAATGTTTTAATTATCAATAGTTAATTATCAAATTATAATTATCAAAAGTTAATTGAAAAAAAGAAATTTTCTAGGATCAAACGTTATGCAACTTTGTTTCCATTAACGAAAAGTTAATAAATTTTAATGCTACGTGTCTAACAAAATTCTGTTCCTCCATTATAAAAAATATGCGCGTAAACAAGAAATCGATTTAACAAACCTTTGTTCTTACCTTAATTCGGTAACAGGAAAAGTTTCGACCAGTTGTTGATTACTGTTTTCGAGGTAATCGCAGAGATAAGCTTACAACATAAGATTAGAAATAAATCACCTTTCACTTTGATGTATGGGAATTTTTACGTGAGTGGACACATTGATATGGTCGTAATAGTCGGTTCCATTATTAGCTTTCACCCTGAGAGTGTTACCATGTATGCCATTAAAGAAAAGCGAAAAACTGGCATCACAATAAACCTTACGAACCGTTTCAAGGTAGGAGAGCATTTATCGAATGACCACGAACCGAGTAGTTTCGTGCTCCATTGATTTATCTTGATCGAGCAAACGATACGTTATTCATCAACTGTTCTTACATTCATTTTCTTAGTTAACTAAAAATTAATTTACCATTTTTTCGTTCATTTGTCGCGGATTAAAAAACTCTGCGTTCGTAATGTTTGAGCAATTCTGTTTAACTGTGGAACAACGAGGTTTAACTTTTTAATATTTAACCAGTACTATAGTACTTTTCTATTCAGATACTTACACTTATACTTTGTTTGGAAAAAGAACGACTTTATGTGTTATAAATTACAACGAAACACTTTTTTCAACAGTATTAATTTTAGCCTAATCTACAAATACACTGAAAATATGGAATATTTATTGTCGAGTGTAGTTATAAAATTAATTATTATAAATTTAAGTTTAATCATGAATTTGAAAATTATGAGAATTCAATATATTCTCATATGAATTATCAGACTATAGTTTACGTTCTTTATTAATCATTTTACCTTTGAATTTGAAAATTATGAGAATTCAATATATTCTCATATGAATTACCAAACTATAGTATACGTTCCTTATTAATCATTTTACCTTTGATCAATTTATGTTTCAATTTTTTATCATTAACACTTCTACAGTTTTTTTTTTTTTGTTTTTTTTTTCGTACCAACAAAAATGGTATTAATTACTAAATACTGTTAACTACATAATAAATTAACTACATACAAGAATAATAAAACAATATAAATCAACTGTGCAGTACATTTTGCCTGTACTAGTTGCCCGTATGCATTATACATTATTTTAAGTAATAACACATGAATAACGCAAATAGGTGGTTCATCAGAATCCCCAAGTATCTTTTGAAAATTGTCGGAGATTACAAGAGTGAAATAGAATAAAAATCAAAGGTAGTCCCGAATGGCTTCAGGATTCTAGTCACGGTGTCGTTTCTCGAAATATCAGTGAATTGTCGCTATTTACACGTTGGCTTTCGCTCGTAAATCGTAAAAAGGTTCTGTCTCGTATACCTTAGAATTTACCGACGATCGTATTGAGGATGGTGCAATAGATAAAATACAATTCAAACGTTTTCACTGTCGCACAATTTACACAGTACAGTTGCAAAAATTCTATGCGCCTTTTATTTTATTAATTCCACGTATTTATTCTACTCGCGTATGAAACAAGGTGTGTATCACTTTTTTAAAAAATTCTACTTTTTAAAGTTGCATATATTTTTATACATTTTTATAGACAAATTTTAAAATCAGGACTTACTCGGTAGCAAGGATTTACTCGTCTTTGATTATTATGAATATTTGTGTAGATGCAATTTTTTTTTTTTTTATTTTTTTGTATTTTTTTGTATTTTTTTTTCAATCGGTTTTTAATCATTACTACTGTTGATCAATAGACTGTTAATTTTATCCTGTCGATTAGCACGCTGACATTTTCATTGAAAAGAGTAAGCGGAAATGTTAAAGGTCTAGTGGCAATGTTTATGAAGCATTTTTTAACCGATGGAGATGTTAAATCGTAAAGATCATTGTGCGGGAAATAGACTTTCTTTTTTAATATTAACTTCATTGTGTGTTTCTTAATTGACATTTCATTGATGTTATACACGATGAACGATTAAAAGTTCGATACTTTATTAATAATTTAGATACACTTTAATGTACAGTTTTTACCTATTTTATTCTTAATACTTTTTACTTCGCGAAAGCATTTTTGTACCAATATTCATAAAATGTATCAAATTATTTATGAAAATACGAACGAGTTTGGTAAAAGAAAGGGGTGAAATTAAAATTAAACTTATTAGAACGTTTCCTTTTTTTATTTCTTTTCATAGTATAAGCTTCACAGAATAACTTTAAATGACTTGCTTCATTATTTTACATCTGACATAGTAAAATTCCATACATCCAGTGTACTAAATTTCAAAATCATATTATCAAAAAATATTCGTAGCTGATTACATCAGAATAAAATCTACGGTGGCTACAAAAACTATTTATACATCATCGTATTTATTTTAGCATTTACATATTTATTAATCAGATCTAAATATATTAAACCTCGTGTCATAAGAGCACATTGAGTTTGAGAAAAATATATCAAAATAAGATACCTTCTCTTACTTCATTACCTTATTATCTATTTATAAAGTTGTATTAAAATCTATTTACAAAAGAAAAAAGCTTATTTTTATATTTATAACGATAAATACCATACCAATACAATAAATAATACCTAAACAGCACAATAACGAATGTTACATTTTCGTCAAATATAATATCCCAGATACAAACCCTAAGAAATTAAATATACTTTATCAAAACTACAAAAATTTTATATCCTGGAAAAAAAATATAAAACTTGATTAAAAAAAATACAAGCATATAAAAACATTTTTTGTAACCACTGCATATTTATTAATACTAGAACTACCGTACCAGTCAAAATGACTGGTTCGTAATTTGTCGTAGAAATTTTATAAATCGCAATCGAAATTTTATAAATTTTATACATTTTATAAATTTTACAAATACAATTTTATAAATTTTATAAATTTTATAAATACAATTTTATAAATTTTATATATTTTATAAATACAATTTTACAAATTTTATATATTTTATAAATACAATTTTATAAATTTTATATATTTTATAAATACAATTTTATAAATTTTACAAATACAATTTTATAAATTTTATAAAAAAAGTATCGCATTTTTAGAGATTTTCTATAATTCTTTTAAAAAAATATGCACAAAGAATTATTACCTCCAATATAACTATCTTTCCAAACACTTATCATTTCGATTTCTTTCCAACAAAAAAGTCAATTTCAATCATCTATACTTCCACCGTTAAAACCAAAACATAAACCGTACACGCGTCAACGTATCATCCTCAAAAAATTCAAAAAAAAAAAAAGCAGAAGATTCCTCCGTGGCCGCGATAAGTGTCAGCGGCGAACCGACGGTGGTGCGTACCATAGCGGAACCCCGTTAAACGAAAAGGGATAATCAGAGTGGCGCCGCTGCCGGTCAAAATTGAAACGAAAGCTTGCGCCGGAACCGCGCAGATCGTCCTCAGTAGTTGCCCAGACGCTGTCACGGGCGTAGCTGGATGCTGGATTGTCTCTCTCTCTCGTGCGCGCGCGTGCCGCAGGGAGGTGCTTCCTTTTCTTCTTCCTCTTCCTCCTAACCTCGTCCTAAACGTTGCCTGTATCGTCGACGAAACGCCGTGGACGTCACGATCCTTCGATGACGCGGATATCGTGCGGCTCGGTCATCGGTTCACGATCGTAACGAGAAGAAGAAAAGGTGCCGGAGAAAAGGGAGGCCGACGAAAAGGTTTCCTGCCGGTCGGTGAGGGAGAGAGAGAGAGAGAGAGACAGAGAGAGAGAGAGAGAGAGACAGACAGATAGATAGAAAGGCAGAACGAGGGAGCGAAAGGGTTCGACGAGGGAAGGCAACGGAGAGAAACAAAGAGACCGGTAAATCGGGAAACAAAGATGGTGAGGGAGGAATAGACAAGTAACGAGAGGAATTACGGGAGAAGCGAAGAAAGATTCGAAAAGGAGAGCCGCACGGGAGGGGTGGAGATGTGTTGAAGTGTGTTCTGTGTATATATATGGTGCAGTGCGGTGCTGTGCTCGAGAGAGAGAATGGCGTGGTCGGATTTCGCGTGCACCTCGCCGTGACGTGGAAAGGTAAGGATCCTGTATAAATTTTTCTTCCTCGCTTCATTTCACACCGACGGCGACGCGGGCGTCGTTTAAGCGCGGATATCCCGGTGTTTCCGCGTCCGCCACGGGGGCAGCCACGGGGATCGAGTTTCTTATTCGATTGGCGATGCCCGCCGACGCCGATAATTGACTTCGATTCGAGTGATGATCCGTCTGTCGGTCAGTCGCCGGTGCCGCGTGCGCTTCTGTCGTCTGGCTTATACCTGTCTGCGACTACTGTGGAGCTCGTTGGCATGCCTGTCGGGCCGGAACGCCGTTTTTTTTTGGCTCGACTACTTCGTTCGTTATTTTTTTCTTTTTTCTTTGCCTTCGCTGTTTTCTTTCAATTTTTTCTTTTTTTTTTATTGTTTTTTTTTTCGTGCGTTCGCCGCGTGGGTCGTCCGTGGCTCGTGTTACTTATTGAATGGGGAACTTGATTTTAACGGAGGGGTATGTTCAAGCGATGTTGTAGGGGAGGGTTGACGATTGCGAGTAGTACAGTTTACCGCGATCGTCAACGGTATTTATTGAGTTGAGAGTTTTGTTCGGGCGAGAGGTTATGGTGAGGTGAAATTGGGAAAGAGAGTGGCGATTCTGGGATTTGTTTGGTGGAATTGTTGACGATCCATGGTGTTCGTAGAATATAATGTTTGGTTTGGATGAAAGGATGTGTTTAAATAAAATTAGAAAAGGGGATTGATTACTTTGGACACAGTTTAGCGTGGTCATCGATGATCCGCGCTATTTATCGAGTAAGACACTTTTAAAAAAGTTTGGTTCAGGTAGAAGATTATGTTGAGATAAAATTGGAAAAGAGAGTGGTGATTCTGGGATTTGTTTGGTGCAATTACTGACGATCCACGCTATTTATTGAATATAAAGCTTGGTTTGGATGGAAGGATATATTTAAATAAAATTAGTAAAAGAGGATTGATTATTCTAAGTACAGTTTAGCGTGGTCATCGATGATCCATGCTATTTATCGAATGTAAAGCTTGGTTTCGATGGAAGGATATGTTTAAATAAAATTAGTAAAAGGGGATTGATTATTTTGGACACAGTTTAGCGCGATCATCGATGATCCACGCTATTTATTGAATATAAAGCTTGGTTTGGATGAAAGGATATGTTTAAATAAAATTAGTAAAAGAGGATTGATTATTCTAAGTACAGTTTAGCGTGGTCATCGATGATCCACGCTATTTATCGAATATAAAGCTTGGTTTCGATGAAAGGATATGTTTAAATAAAATTAGTAAAAGGGGATTGATTATTCTAAGTAAAGTTTAGCGTGGTCATCGATGATCCACGCTATTTATCGAATATAAAGCTTGGTTTCGATGAAAGGATATGTTTAAATAAAATTAGTAAAAGAGGATTGATTATTCTAAGTACAGTTTAGCGTAGTCATCGATGATCCACGCTATTTATGGAATATAAAGCTTGGTTTGGATGGAAGGATATGTTTAAATAAAATTAGAAAGGAGGATTGATTATTTTGGACACAGTTTAGCGCGATCATCGATGATCGCTATTTATCGAGTAAGACACGTTTAAAAAAGTTTGGTTCAGTCGAAAGGTTATGTTGAGATAAAATTAGAAAAGAGATTGGTGATTCTGGGATTAGTTGAGTGCAATTATTAACGACCCACGTCATTCGTTGAGTATAAAGTTTAGTTTCGATGAAAGGATATGTTTAAATAAAATTAGTAAAAGTGGATTGATTATTCTGAGTACAGTTTACGTGGTCATCGATGATCCACGCTATTTATCGAATACAAAGTTTGGTTTTGGCGAGAGGATACGTTGAAATAGAATTAGACAAGAAAATTGATGATATTGAGTAGAGTTTCGGAGTATTTTTATTGGTTCAGTCAGGTTCACGCGACGTTGATCGTGGTAATTAGATAATTTAATTACCTTTATGCTCTTAAGTGTTCGATTTTTTTCTTCTTTTTTTTTTCTTTTCCAGTGTAACGGAGCTGTAATAAATTATTCTGTATTCGAATTTGACGTAGAATTAACTATCGAAAATAGCAAATTTTGTTCGATAACATAATCGTGGAATTTTATTCGAGAATGCTCAAATTCGCACGTAGCGTGTAGATATTTTAAGGGATGTTGTTGAAAATTTTCATTTCGGAGCATGCATTCCTCTCGCGCTCTATATTAAAGCTGAGAACGTATCGTTTAGGTTTGTTTCATTCGTACCAAGGAATTTTCGTTCCAACTACACTTCATCGTGTTGCACAGTTTTCTAACAAACAATCTAATTTCTACTCGAAAAATAGTATTCGTGAAATTTTAAGGCTATGAATCAGTTTTGAACGAATTAACAAAAACGTGTTTCCTCTCGCGAGGCTTAATTACATATTCTAAAGCGACAAATTACACTTTGTTGTTGCTTTATTTATAAATATGAAGCTTTTCTCATATTAATAACGTTGAGAGGTAAAAGAAGACGAAGAAAAACGAGCTTCGATAATCGAGTACACCGAGATATAAATAAATTTCGTACTCGAAGAGATTTTTTTTCTTTTTTCTTTCGCTCTTCGCATTGTTTACATTCTTTTAATATTCTTCGAGTATTGACCGATTGTTGGATAGATTAAATTTGATGGTATATTGGGGTAAAAATGAATGCTTAATGTTCTCTGCTAAGAATAAATGAAACACTGTTATGGGCGATAGGAAAAATTGATGATGTATTTTTGCACTGAATCGATATCGGATGTTAGAATAACAAAACCTTTATTAAATTTAGAAAATGGCAAGTAAAAGCTTTAAACGTAGCGCGGTCAATATCGAAATTGTTCCACTCTGGTCGTAAGTTCAATTCCCATTTTAGTTGAACAAGGTGGATATGGAAAGTTGTTTCGATGACCCACGTGCAGTGTTATCTGATCCCGTATGAGTCATACTGTGAAGTACTTCGCGATATTAAAGCTATCATAACGTTCGTATTACTCACAACCCCCCTGAAAATACAGAAGCCACAGTGGTCCGGAAGGAAAGCGTTTCTTTACGTTTTTAATTTCGTTTTTTGGTCCATAATGATCGTTTTTCTTCTTCTTTGAACTAAGTTTATTTCTGCTATTTTGTTTTTTTTGTTTTTTTTTTATTAAGAGTTTATTTTAGAGTGGTCACATTAACATTGAAGTCGTTAGTGACTTTGTTTTTGTTCCTTTTCTTTTTTATATTTATTATTAATTAGTAGTACACGTCTGTATGTTCTGTGTATATTCTGTGTCACGTTTGTAAATTATTCCATAATAATGGAATTTGAGATAAGAAATGATTCTGCTGTTTTTTTAATGTTGACTACTGTTGATTAAAGTACTGATGATCGTCGTCGTTAGCTAATTTTCTTAAGAATATTTATGACTGATAAAATGGTGTTAAAAATGAGTTTGTTTCTTCCAAATTTTAGTTATATTTAATTCTTTGTGTTCTCTTAATTCTTATACCTTTAATGTTTCCTTATGGAATCTGAATTTCTTTACTATTAGCAATCTTGAGAAAAGGAGACTAGCACAATCATCAGTTTTCACTTCTCTACTGTAGAATTAAAAAAGAAAGAAAGTATCACACTAAAAAGATCTCTAAGAAGTTCAAAATAAAAGATGGAACTACTGAAATACATGTTAAAACTTGTACAACATTGATAATTTTTAAAAAGAAAAAGGCAACCAGAACAATCAGTTAACAGTTATCAGTTTTAAAATTAAAAAAAAAAAAAAATATCGTACTAAATAGTTATCTAAGAAGCCAAAAATAAATAATGGCACTTCTATAATTTGTCCATAACTAGAACTGACATTCTTGAAAAAAAGAAACCAGGGCAATCATCAGTTTACTCTAATAGTTTCTCTACTTAAAAATTAAAAAAGAACGAAGCATCACATTGCATAGGTTTTTAAGAAACCAAAAATACACAATGGAACAACTGACACAGCTTTCAAAGCGCACGTCTACAATTTGACCATAATCAAAATTGACAGCCTTAAAAAAATGAAACCAGGACAATCATCGGTCTATTCCAAAAATATCTCCGTTCTAAAACAAACAGAAAACCAAGTATCATATTAAATAGATCTGTAAGAAACTAAAATCACAAGATCGTACCATTAATGTAGCCATCGAAGCTCGCTTCTATAATTTATCCATAACTAAAATTGACAATCTTTAAAAAATGAAATCAGGACAATCATCGGTCTATTCCAAAAATGTCTCCGTTCTAAAACAAACAGAAAACCAAGTATCATATTAAATGGATCTGTAAGAAACTAAAATCACAAGATCGTACCATTAATGTAGCCATCAAAGCTCGCTTCTATAATTTATCCATAACTAAAATTGATAATCTTAAAAAAATGAAATCAGGACAATCATCAGTCTATTCCAAAAATGTCTCCGTTCTAAAATAAAGAGAAAACTAAATATTATATTAAATAGATCCCTAAGAAACTAAAATCAAAAAATGGTACCATTAATGTAGCCATCGAAGCTCGCTTCTATAATTTATCCATAACTAAAATTGACAATCTTTACAAAATGAAATCAGTACAATCATCAGTCTATCCATAATTAAAATTGACAATCTTTAAAAAATGAAACCAGGACAATCATCAGTCTATTCCAAAAATATCTCCGTTCTAAAATAAAGAGAAAACTAAATATTATATTAAATAGATCTCTAAGAAACTAAAATCACAAGATCGTACCATTAATGTAGCCATCGAAGCTCGCTTCTATAATTTATCCATAATTAAAATTGACAATCTTAAAAAAATGAAACCAGGACAATCATCAGTCTATCCCTAACTAAAATTAACAATCTTTAAAAAATGAAACCACGACAATCATCAATCTATTCCAAAAATGTCCTCGTTCTAAAACAAAGAAAAAACCAAGTACCATATTAAATAAATTCCTAAGAACCTAAAATCACAAGATGGTACCACTAACACGGACACCAAAATTCCCACCCAGAGTTCAGTACACCATATTTTCGAACCTAGATCGGACTATTGGGGCCAAACTCCGTTGTCGACGCTTTTCCGACGACGAGTTTTAAAACGTTTCGTCAGCAGTCCCCTTGGTAATTCAATTAGAGACGTCAACACCATGATACTCGCACGTATTCGGGTGCGTTCTAAACTACCCCCTAGGTTGCACCTTAACTGCGTTATCACCATACTCTGGCTGGTCGTTTGTGACATTGATAAGCACGTGTCAAGCATACGTTGTGACTCCGAAACAGGAAGCTTGTTAGATAGGTCTCCGCGAACGTTTCAAAGCACCTCATCGTTGACGCTTTCAGTTTGCTTGGACAAAATTGCGCGTCCCCTCGACCGAAAGAAAATTGAGTTTTGCTTAAAATTTAACTCTACTTCCCTAATATCCTTCATATTAATCATTATAATATTTTAATCCTCTATAGTGTTACGTACCATGGAGTTTAGACACTGACGTATCTTTTTTTAAACAATTTTATTTCGCTTAGTTATCAGTGTGCTATTAAATTTTATTGATGTATCACTGTACCGATACCAGACAGTCCATTTATAGTAATTATACGCTTAAAAATGTTGAAATCATAGCGTGAAAATGTAATTAACTGTAATTTTTTTTACGATAAAGAAACAAAATTGGGATTATAGAAGGTTAAATATTTTTCTTTTTTTTTTTTTAAATATATTACACTGTTCATACATTTATATTTTTTGGACTTCAACTATCTCCGCATCTCTTCTTCATAGATTCTTGAATATCTACAGGCCTTAACATCTAGTTTACCAACTAAAATCTTCTCCATTTCTCTTTCTGTATCATATTTTCCATCGGGTTTCTCTTCCGTACTTTCTACAAGATTAAATATTAAAAACAGCGTTAGGATAAATGTGTGGCTTCGAAAGGGGACTACATTTCCGTCCATAAGTCATAAAACAAACGTGACAAATTTAGAAGAAACAAAAGTGATTACAAGATATAAAGTAAAGTTATAAATGAAATTATAAAATATAGTTATAAAATAAATCCACCCATTCACTAAGTATTTACGTTATAGAGAACCATAAGTTATACTGACTTTTTAATATCTTACTTAAAGTCAATTTCAATAACAATTCTGTTGGAAACTTGTAAGTGTTCCATGACTTACAGACGGGAATGTACTTGGAAGGCGATTAAGTTAGAAATTTTGAAGTCTTGTAATTTGTCCATAATGTATCCAATCCGGATACTTTTTGATCATACCTCGTGTACGCAGGAAAAGTTTCTTCTCAATATATTCATAACATCAGCACAAACTTCTTTTTTTTTTTTTTTTTTTTTTAACTTTGTTGTACGGGGGGACGTATCGAACCACGAGGAAACAGTTTTGAACCTATTTTAATATCGCGAAGAAGGGTGTATTTTAAGAATCTTAAAATAAATTGTTGCTGACCTTGCGCGTACGTACTTGTTAAATTTATTCAACGTAGTAACTGAAATATTATATCCGTTAAAAATTACAAAAAATGATGGAGCAACAGAATGCAGCGTGCCAGTAGTATACTACCGTACTGGTCAGACATCAGGAGTTCCTGCACGATATTAAATGTGCAGCTTTAATTATCACTGGAATAGGAATTTTTATGAATCTATGTAAAATTTAAAGGCACAAAGAATACGAAAAATACACATAATATGCAAAATATAATATTTATTATAATATTTACTCGATAAAACAATTGTCTATCCAGCTTCTATTTTTTCCAACTGTATTCACAAAAATATAAATTTGTATGTAATTTCGCCGCCTAATTATTACAAAACTGTAATAAACAATGGAGATCGAGGCTAACAAAAGCTTAAAAACATATGTGTACATGTAGAATTACATAGCCATCGTGGTAAATTGGTGGAAATAAAAGTCACATGTTGCCGCAGCTGCAGCTAACCGTAGCGAGGAATTAAAATAACGCTATCGAAATCGAAACTGCCTTGCATCCGGCTGAAATTTTCTATTTCCCGTTTAATTCACAGATTTATCGTTGGGCGGCACGGATTAAATAAAATCGAATTTCTATTTGTCCGCGGCAAAATTGTGTCCGATCAAAAAATCCACTCCACCCACGTTATTACCTCGTTTTCGCTTTTCCACTTTCCAATTCGATTAACCGCTCCTGGCGTTCATCCTTTTGAAGGTTCTGGTTGTCGCTATAAACCATTTCGAGTTTCCTAAAGGAAGTTCTCGGATCGAACTAACGCGCTGTGCGCCGCGCTTTAAAAGATCGATAAGGTCGAGCATGTAAGCCATTCCAATAAATTATCGAGGAAGCGTCTGTGTGTCAGCCCGGATGATGAAAGATCTCGAAGATCGTCTCGAAATTAGCTCATAGATCACTTTTCCATCATGTGCCACTTTGGATTCCCCTGAATGGTAGCCTAACTTGACGTCTCGGTCTTTAGTGAAATCTTGTTTCTGGATGAGAGCGCGTCCTAATACTCTGAAAGCACCGGGCGACAAAAATGGACGGAAGAAGGACGAAATGAAATCAGAGTTAGGAATAAGTGTGTATTGGTTCTGATAAAAATATTGTATGGAGAGATTCTATGTAAGAAGCGAGAGAGAGTGTGTAAGAGTTTGTAAAGAAAATGATTTTCTTTGAATAACCAACAATGAAATCTTAAACTAGAGTCTTAATTTTCTTCGATTTATATAATAAATTCGAATAAGTGTGTATTGGTTCTGATAAAAATATTGTATGGAGAGATTCTATGTAAGAAGTGAGAGAGAGTGTGTAAGAATTTGTAAAGAAAATGATTTTCTTTGAATAACCAACAATGAAATCTTAAAGTAGAGTCTTAATTTTCTTCGATTTAGAAAATAAAGAATATTTTCTTAATGGAGTACATAATCTCGTGCAACGTAGGTTTAATCTTCGTGAGACTGTTTTGCGCTCGTAACTTTTCTCGATCTGTAATAAATCATTTGGAAACTTTGGCTCAAAAAAATTTAACGGGGAAACAACTTTTTATTATTTTTTAATTTTTATTTCAAAGTTTTCACATCGCACAGGCTGCGACCATGCAAGTAATTGAAAATATAATCATAAAATAATTGGTTTTGTTGTTAGCTAAAGTCTTGAGTCACTTAAAAAGGTGAATAATTAGAAATAAATAGAAATGATTGTTAGACTGCGAGTTTCTATGCAAATTCATATTTCGAAGAACATAGTAAAAAAGAAAGAAAAAAAAAAAAAGGTAAAACTTCAATAGAGAATGCAAAAGTACTATAATTTGGATATTTTACGTGTTTTTTCATGCCACGTGCATTCTGTGTGATTTTGTATCTTTGAATTATCTATAAATGCATAAAAATTCCCAATTTACCGATTATTCTTGGATTCCAACAAATGATTCAATTTCAAGAATGACAATGTTGCGGCATCTTTTCCCAACAATTTACAATTCCTTGAAATTTTCTTTCCACATCTGTAATCTTTACTAATTTCCCTTCAAATGTCTAGTCGGGAAGTTAAAATAAATCGTTTTCGCCGCATCCAACGCGGCCGACTGTTGTTCTTATCGAAAAAAAGAAGTTAGGTTAAAAAATAATCGGATAGATTGTTCTGCACAAATTATCGAACGTTGTTGTAGAACTTTACTTTGGTTATCAAACTTGCTTTAGTCTCGTTGCATTCCAAACGATGGTTATGCTTTGAACATTATTTCCGTTCCAAAAGTTTCATCGCCGCTGTTAGCTCTCCCAGATGTTTAATTTTTCTTTAGCTCTGCTTATAATTAGTGTTCTTCTTGCTAAATTTTCAACGAATAGTTTGCTGTATTTCGTGATTCTTATACAGAGTAGAAATTTCTATTTTTATTCACGAAAAAGAAGATACAATTCGATTGTTGGTAGATTCGTTTGATTCATAATTGCTCCAAACAGTTTTTATTGTAACGTAACAAATTTTGAATGTTTAATATTCTGTAACATGGTAACGTAATAGTAATAACTAAACTGCGAATTTTTATGCAATTTTGTACTTTTTTTGAGTATAATTAACGCTAGATTTACGGGCCTCGATTGGATCATTTCGATGGGTACAAGAGAATTATTTGAAAAATAATTTATCATCCGATGAAATGTCTTTTTATTATTTTTTTTTTATGTTTCCTTCTGTTGTTAAACAGGCTATTAGACAGTCCTATTAAATCGATTTGTCATGTGGAAAATCACGTTCATCAAATTTCTTGTTAATCATCTTCAAATTAGTTCAGGGAATAGATTGAAGAGTCGGAAAATTAGTGATAATTACATTTAATAAGTCTCAGCAAGTTTCGGCACCAGACGTACATTGAAACACAGTCTTTTTTAAATAATATTAGTTAATTTCTTTCTAAATTAACAGATTTTTATTACCAGAGGTTTATTTGGCACGTTTTATGCATATCAATTTTATTTTGAACGCATATACCTGTTAATCTTAAGCGCGAAATTTAAAATCCATTGAATTGTCGGGTTCCGTAAGTCTGGTTTTAAGAAAATATTAGATTGTCCCAAAAGTTTCTTTCATTTTATTAACAAGTAATGGAAGCATAATATTTTATGTTTCACAATATATTATTATTCTATATAGGATTCATTTTGTTCTATTTTTGCTATTCATCTCCCGATTAACAAATAAGGGTAAATGTTTATTTAAACATTGCTAGAAACCGTTGCGGGAAGATATCGAAAGAAACTTTCGGGACAACCTAATATGACCTAGATAAGCGATCGTTTTATTCACTAAATATTATAAATAATTTCTCTTTATAAAATCTTGAATGACATTAGTAACTGTCCTGATATCCCAAAATCGACAAAACTAAATGCGAATCCACGATCTCTTCGTAATATTCTTTTTCGAACATTTTTATTTCGAAAGAACCTCTTACACCTGAATCCTATAATAAAAATCTATAATTTAGCTAACAGTTTGCAATTAAGATTTTTTTATATACCATTATCTTCATTTAAATATATATTTATTTAGGCTCTCCTTGAGCGATCGTTTTATTCACTAAATATTATAAATAATTTCTCTTTATAAAATCTTGAATGACATTAGTAACTGTTCTGATATCCCAAAATCGACAAAACTAAATGCGAATCCACGATCTCTTCGTAATATTCTTTTTCGAACATTTTTATTTCGAAAGAACCTCTTACACCTGAATCCTATAATAAAAATCTATAATTTAGCTAACAGTTTGCAATTAAGATTTTTTTATATACCATTATTTTTATTTAAATATACACTTATTTAGGCTCTCCTTGAGCGATCGTAGTATAATCTGTTTACGATGTTTACGATCATGTCTTCTTTATATTAAGCTTCGATAAATAAATAAGTAAATATTAAGTAGTATATTTTGAGTTTATTTATACAGTTTTGCTCATTATGCGTATTCTGTGTATCCTGGTGCCCTAAAATTTTGCATAAACGCATGAAAATCCACAACGCATTAATAAGTGAAATAAATAAAACGAGACACGGGCGCGTTTATGAAATAAATATAATTTTTACTCGCTTATTAAATACAAAATCGAGCAATGCATCCACGACATATTTTAAGCTCTTTTACCTCTGTTGCGTGGTTATTAAACAGGTTAAATCCCAACTAATGAGATTATTCATCTTTTCCACATGCTTGCACCTGCAAGAACGTACTTAGTCTTTCCGTGAACACAGAGATTTCTTGCCATTTGTGGTCTAAAACTTACCTGCTAACGAACATCTTTATAAAAAATTAATTGTGCTTCCTAACATTTACGAATAATTTTTGTGTACTTAACGATTCATGCAATACTTCTCAAATTGATAATTTCGAATATATGTCCATCTATGATTCGTGTATTTTTCGCTTTTCGTAAATTGAAGCAGATTGGTACAACTTTAGCTCCATCGATTATTGGACTGCAAAATTCTGGCCAAATGTTATCGCGCAGCTATTAATAAATTGCAGCATATATCTGGGTTAATATTGCAATTGATAAGTTATCAGTGACAGCATTGTTGCTCCTTCAATTCACTCCATTCGATCCTTAACAATATTGCGCGAGTCATGCATATGTATGTGCCTGTCTTGAATCTGATCATGAGATTCATGCGTAGCGACGAGAGACATCGTATTAAAATGTTTTGAACGTTTGCGAACGTTGTGAATGTCAAATGAACGCTTTGTCTTTTATCCACAATCACTGTGATTTCAGTTTCATCCTTTATTGTTGTATCGCTGGTTGGTATCGATAGTGGCACGATGAAGAAAATTTGAAATTTGCTCTTATTAAATACAGGGTCTATATTATATTTCTATTTTTAGAAATTAATTTTTTAGAATTATATTAATATTTTTAAAAATTAATTTTTTAGAATTACATTTCTATTTTTAAAAATTAATTTTTAAAATGATATTTCTATTTTTAGAAACTAATTTTTAGAATTATATTTCTATTTTTAGAAATTAATTTTTAGAATTATATTTATATTTTTAGAATTACATTTCTATTTTTAGAAATTAATTTTTTAGAGTTATATTTATATTTTTAGAAATTTTAACAAAAATCACAATAATTAATTAGTGATTGTATATAATAATTAATAAGGCTTGTATTTAGTATTTTCAAAAGTATAAATTTTTAAGCACAGTCCTTTTAATAATAATAATAATTAATAAGGACTACATTTAGTATTTTCAAAAATATAAATTTTAGAGGAGAGGCTTTTTAATAATAATTAGTAAGGTCTATATCCGGTATTTTCAAAGACCTAAATTTCACAGGAGATACCTTTTAAAATTTACAGTTTCGATAATACTAAATATAGGCCTTATTAATTATCACATACAATTATTAATTAATCATTGTGGTTTTTAGTAAATTTGCTAAAGATAAAAACATAACGTGGATCCTGTATTCGATAATATCGTATTTAAAATTTTTTTAATTATATCGCTACAAACACCAAGCAATGTTATTTAATAATTTGTTCGTTTCGTATTATCTTCGTATAATTAATAATTCGATAAACAGCTAGATAATTCGTAAAGAACTGAACAGCTCGCAGTATCAGTGAAATAATAACAGTAATAAAGTCGGAAGATCGGAAATTCGAGGAAAAATTGCAATGTCGTCCCGAGGCGGCGTATAATTTAAACCAGACGGAAAGGTTGTTCGAAAATTGAAGCTCGCAGCAACTTCCCCTGGCATTCGAATTCCCCTGGAAAAAAAAAAAAAACATCTTGAGTGCTGCAAATTGGTGTTGTCTGAAGCATCATTAACGAAATGCTGGGATGTAAGCGAGAACTCTGAAAACTCTTAGCGTAATTCCGCTCTAATATACACGCGTGTGAACTTTTCAATTACGACTCGGACTAACTTTGCTCTAATATAATTAGCTAGGTATTATAATTCTCCTAAGTGTGGTAAATGCAGATATGTTCACGTAATTCTTACCTCTAACAATCTACGGTGTTCCAGGTAGTTGATTCTGGAATTTGTAGCTCTCACTGTATTTATCATTTAATCCTTAGTCGTTCTTTGTGTCAATTTGACGTAGTTTTCTTATAAAAAGTGTACGTTACGATGAGCATTCTTTATTTAAGTATTTGTCCTTTCGTTCTGTTGATTTTTTTACGGTTGTGTCAATTTGAGACCAAGAGATATATTAAGTAGGAAGATGAGGAACGGGTGAGGGTTAATGTAAGACGTTGTATAGTTTAAGTTAGTAAATAATTATTTTTTTTTTAGCTAATATTGGAAATTAATATTATTATTTTCATTAATATTGAAAATCGTTGGAGAATTATTGGAAGATTACAAATAGATCAGAGTGTGATTAAAAAAATTTTTTAATAATTCAGAATTTAGGACCGGAATCTAATAAAAAAGTTAAAAAGTAGTTCGAAATTTAGGATTAGAATGTCACCTAAAATTTTTAAGTAATTCAGAATTTAGGATCAGAATGTAATAAATAAATTAAATAACAATCCAGAATTTAGGATCAGAGTCCAATAAAAAAATAAAAAATGAATCCAGAAGTTTAGGATTAGAATGTGATCTGAAAATTTCTGAATAATCTAAAATTTAAGATCAAAATGTAATAAATAAATTAAATAACAATCCAGAAATTAGGCTCAGAGTCCAATAAAAAAATAAAAAATCAATCCAGAATTTTAGGATTAGAATGTGATCTAAAAATTTCTGAATAATCTAGAATTTAGGATCAAAATATAATAAATAAAATAACAATTCAGAATTTAGGATCAGAGTCCGATAAAAAAATAAAAAGATAAATCCAGAATTTTAGAATTAGAATGTTCCATCCAAAATTTTTAAAATAATCCAGAATTTTAGAATTAGAATGTTCCATCCAAAAATTTTTAAATAATCCAGAACTTAGGATCAGAATGTGACAAATAAATTAAAAAGCAATCCAGAATAACGCAACAAAGGTCCTAATTGTTAACGAAACATTTGGTTCAATGCAGATGATTGAATATTTACTGTGTACGAGGCACGCGCGATAGTTCAGCAATTCTGTTTGACGAACATCTTTCTTCCATTGGTCCACAAGCATCAGTGCTGTGACGAAAATGGCAGAATTTATAAACGGAGGAAGACAAGTGTCTGTGGAATTCGGTGAGCGCACGAACGGTCTCCAAGTTCGCTCTTGAACCGTACTTGCACGGCTCGTCCAAATGAATGTAATTTTCAAGTTGGCATCGTGCCTCGTTTGAATGCAGTCGTAACTGTAGAAATGAAAAGGAATGGCTAGATGTGTAGCCGTCGCATCGTTTCTTAGGGGTGTCGAAATTTTATACGTCCACGCGGCGAGTACGTTTATGTACGATATTAGTATGAAAAGCTTTTGCATAGATTGATCCATTTTTTCTTTCGTTAAGTGTGACTAATCGACTGTTAGAAATTGTCCAGCTTTTTTTTCCTCCTCTTTAGTCGCTTTGGCCTTTTAAGTCCTGATATGTGGCATATTTTTTTTACACGAGTTTAGCAATATCAGGTAAAACGATATTTTTATAACAGATTGAAGGTATAAAAAATATGAGCTACGTGAACTTAACAATTTTTACGCGCAGAGAGCAGAAATATAATTTTTGCGTTTCTGTATTTTGCTTCGTTACGGTGCAAATAAATAATTGCTAACACTAGAACTATCAAAGTGGTTAAAATGATCAATTCGCAATTTTTTATACAATTTTTATGAATTTACTGAGGTTTCTTTTGAGATATTTTTCATAATTGTTTGTAAAATATAGTATAGATAGAGGTTTAATTTTTTTACATTGTGCATTTGTTTCCAAATATCTATGATTTTAATCTCTGTGGTAGATTCTGTGAAATTTAAGTGTTCATAAAGTTGGTAAACGCAATTTGGAGCAAGTTTTGAAAATGAAATATAGGCTATAACGTACTCTAGTGCATCACTTCGATGTCACGGAGAAATGAACTCGGCTGAAAAATTGTGTTTAGAAGTGGCGCGGCAAATGGCTATCAACAGATCTATTTGCCTGCTATTTTCTATCTCAATAAAGCCATTTCTCGTTGGTCAATTCTCCACAACACTTTGAACTTATTCTTAGCCGTTTCTTCAGCCCTAATGTCGTTTTTTCTCGGGTCGCCAGGTGCATCCGTCGTGTCACTCGAACGATTTGTCGTTCAAATAGTTCGAAGTCAAAAGACCCATGATTAATGAACATCTCACACTTCATTTGGAATGATCCCCCTATATTTAGCTTATTTATCGAATACACTGAAATAAATTTATATTTTTTTGTATTTTTGTTTATTTTAATATATATGGTTATGATATTTCTTTGAGACAATGAATAAAATTTGATTAGTCACTTCGGTAAATTTTTATTCGGAAATATGTATTAAAAAATTAAAAGATTGTTAAATTTAAAAAATTTCTTTGGAAGACTTTTATTAGGTAATATTGTATATTAAAGAATTAAAATATTATTAAGCTTGAAGCATCCTTTTGATAAACTTTTATTCAGGGATGTCATGTGTTAAAAATTTTAAAAAGTTATTAAACTTTAAAAATCCCTGAAGCAACATTTTATTATTCATTTGAATAATTCCAAGCGAATACTATTTAAAAAATATACATACTTGTGTGAGAGGATAGCAAACGCGGCTATTGTACTGGAAGTAGAATATGTCTGACCATATACGGACCACTATCACTTGCACGCTTCGTTTCCCTTTTTCAGCACTTTTACCGTATTTTTTTTTTGTTTTTTTTTTTTTTCATATTTTCATAAATGGCCTTTCATACATTACTATGTACATCGTTAGGAACTAAAATATAAGTTCTCTAGAAAAATGCTTTAAACAAAAAGTAACTTTCATCGGTACAAACTTTAAACGTGTGCACAGATTCATCAAGTTACGCCGTTGGTCGTTCATTCTTTTATGGAGGGATTAAAATTTTTCCTCTGACGAGTTTCGAAAGAGCCTTCGATACGACAAAGTTTAAAAACAAATTTATGCGCTGTCATGAATATATTGACAGGAAACTTCTTGTTGCGGTAACGGAATTACCGTGACACTGTTCCGCGACACATTCCACAAAAATTGGTGCTTTATTAATTACTCCTACCTTCGCTTGGTTCGTTAATTTTTTTTAATTAAATTACGCAACGCTTTGTATAAACCACATTACGTTCCGCTCTTTTTCTCGTAAAATTTGTTTCAGAACAGACGACGTGATATATTGAAGTCAATTTTTTTTTCCGCTTGTACGACACACGATTACATGCTCCCTGGAGTAAGATCGTAAAACTGGTCGTAAATTTTCCTGGATCTCACACTTACAATTCCTTAACTCGTTTTATGCAACAATAAATATACAAATTTTCGTAAAATAGATAGAAAACCAAAGCTTAATTAGATTCTTTTCTTTTTCTTTTTTTATTTTGCGAGCGATGCAAATTTAGTGGCGTGAAACGTGCAACGATCTAATTCAAAGAAACTCGTGTATACTAATCGTATCACACAATTCTCGGTTTCATATCTCCAGCTATCGTGACATAAAAACCCTTTATATCGCAAACACTGGTTGTATCAGTCCATTAAGCCCGTTTCACACAATAAATTCATTCGTGTCTCTTTGAATTACCTTTTGGCAAGCCTTTGTACCTCCATGTAAGGAGAGTGTTATCGCGGTTGAAAGCCTGCCAAAGACACGGTCGAGTCGACTCGGTCGCAACATCGAGATAGAATTTAACGCGGTATTTTCGAAAATATTATATATAGGAAAGGAAGTAGGTAATCAAACTCCAACGCTGGCGCAGCTCGATTAACCTTTTACACGCTCGCCCCTTTGGATTCCAGCACGTGTAACAGCTCTCTTCGCTCTCTCGTCTGCTTTCGTTTAATTAGGGATCCGCTGTTTTAAATTGCAATCAAGTCTACAATTATCGCGCGATAAGTTGTGAATTAATTCTTGTGAAATTTCTGGCCAACTGGTCTCCCCGTTCTTTGTTAGCTGCCCAATTGTTTCCAGTCAAAATTAAATATTAGTTTGAAGATTTTTTTACTTTATTTATTGCACGCAAATGTTTTAACACAGCTGTACGACTAGTTTCTAGTTTAGACCCAAGCGTTCGATTAGTTGTGCGTGGATCGGATTCCACGGTCGTCCTTAACACATTGAAGACCAGCGACTTTTTTGAAAATCTTACTATGTGATCAAGTTACACTCGAATAAAATTTTTACTTGTAAACTTTTACGAAATATTTATACCTACAGTAAATAGGGATCTTCGTTCTAATTTTCAGACGAAGCGATCGTTTCGGAACGTAACTTCTCATTTATAATTACTTTCCACTTTTATGAATTGAAAGAAACGAAATACGAGATATCTCGTGATCGGTCCTCAACGTGTTAATTCCTCGTTATCAATATGGCTCATTCACGATACTCGAATTGCCAGAACGAAATTTTTCGAACCAATATCGAGCATTTTTTTCATCGGTGGATCCATCTCCGAATGCCTGATTAATATTTCTCGAAGCTTGAGCTGCGGTATGATTTAATTTAAACTCGTACAAGGAGAGTAGATGTAAATCGCGTTTTGTTTCCATCTGGTTTGGGATAAAAATAAAATAGAAATGGGATACAAACGCGAAAAAATTTTACAAAATGTGTAAGAAGAATACCTTTAAGCTTTATAAATAAAAATATCGAGCGCACGTTACAATGTATCTGTCTCGGTCGCAGCTGAACACAGACTAAACAAAAAACGCTCGTTTCATAGTTTCCAACCTAATACAGTCAACCCTCCTATAACGCGGTGAGTGCGTACCGCGTTATATGGAAACCGCGCTATAAGAAACTCGGATTTAACCGTACAAACCAGGCTAAGTCGTAGCGCGTTGTATGGAAACCGCGCTATAAGAAACTCAGAATTAGTACAAATCACACTATTCGTACCGCGTTATATGGAGACCAAGAAATACAAAAGTCAAGATTAAATTATAAATTATTTTTATTGAATTGAAGAGTTCGTATAAGGAAATGATAAAAAAAATGAAACAAAAAGTAGACAAAAGAACTGCTTTCCAACAAAAACAAGAAAGACTTTTGTAAAATCTTTTAACGCTCATTCTCGCTGTCAAGCTCCGCGTTATATGGAAACCCCGTTCTCAGAGTGTCGCGTTATAGGAGGGCTATCGCAATTTCAGGTCGGCGTTATACGGAAACCGCGTTCTGAAAGTACCGCGTTATAGGAGGGTTGACTGTATATCATATCGTCCCATTCCTAATTTTAGTGTTTAAAATTTTTTTAACGAAGTTGGAAAATATGGGATGTTAAATGAGGGGTCGAATAATTGGTAGATAATTGTAAAATTGTCCTAACGTTCCCAATTTTTCCGTAAAAAATTCTATCGCGATATCTGTAAAAATAGGGATGCACATGTCAATGCGCGAGAAAGATTTACTTTTACATTCAGATCGTTTTTATTCCCCGACTGGATCGAAGTGTGGGAAACAGAGGTTGAGGAAATAAAAGAAGACCGGGAGAAGCTTTACCGGATTACGTTGAACCGTCCCCGCGAAATCGTGTCCCGAATAAAATTTATTCTACGGACAAATTGAATGTTTGTCATGGTTTAATCGACTGTAAAGATCCTTACGGTGTCCGGGCCCGCGGAAAAATCATTGCCAAATTGTCCGCGATTCATGCGTTATTCGATTGTAATTCCGTGCCAGTATCCCCTGTTTCCACATTGAAGATATCATTACACATGTGCGCCGACCCTTTCAATCCCGACACGTCGTTCTAGCATGAGCTACGTGCCCGCAATTCTGTCACTGAATCAGTTGCTCCCACTGTGTCTGTGTATCAGACACATTTATTGTTAGAATGGGATCCATTGTTCGGTTCTTTTTCCTCGTCGACAGACAGTTTAGGATTGTTGTTCAAGATAACGGAAATCGAGGCTAAAGATTTTCTTGATACACATCGAGGTCGCTTGTTATAATTTTTTTAATACTCACCGGTGGAAGATAGGATATTATTTTTATTTTATTCGTCAAATAGATGATAGATAATAGATATTATTGTGGGATTAGAAATAGAATATTGTAATTTCAGTCTTACTGAACACCCTGTATAGACGTTCATCGCGTATAAGCAATTTAATTTATTTTCGCAGCGGTAATAAACTTGGGAAGCCGTCGGGCACCTTTACTTTCTAATATTTAGGTTTTACAATGGCTTTGCCCACATCTGGCTCCCAGAATTCTTGCTTTCCAATTCNGGTGCCATTTTCACTTTTTCTCAAGTTACCAATCAAATAGAGTTATCCACTTCCCTCGTCTACTTCGGAAAAATGTCTTTAACCAATCCGTGTGTCTCATCCCCGCCGCTGCACGTCTTACGAGGCGTCATGGGTTCCGGCACAAGACACTCTAGTTCACTTCCACTTTTCCGATCAACGAAAAAACAACCTAGCGTTTCACATTATATTTCAATCACCACTTATCACTAGAACTCTGTAAACTAGCTATAGCACGTTTGATTTCGTGTATAGCACGTTTCGATACAAGGTCGCGACTTTTTTTGTTACGCGATATTTGAGACGAAACAAAAAGTATATTAACCGACGATGGTCGTCGTGACCGCTCGGCTACCTTCACACCACGTTTCCGTCCTCGCAAAGTCTCTCCACAACTCTCTCAATCACACTTTACAACACATTCTCCCACACACCCTCTCGCTCGTAAAATGCGTTCAAACTCAGAGTGGTCAACCTAGGGTATACACTGATTAGCTAGTAAAAAATTGTTCGATCATTGAAGTTTGCTAAAAAACGATGTAAAAAAAAAATGGAGATTTTTAATTAGAAAAAGATGAGTTTCATCGAACATTTACCTTTCTTCTCTTCTTCTCATTCAGTAAGAAAAACCTGTTGCAATGAATTAGAAACATTCGTTCCTCGATCCTCGAATTTTACCCAGGTATCAATTTCGATCGCATAAAAGTACAATTTAATTTCTTTTCCGTTCGCTGAAAGTGTAGCGGAACGTTCCTCTTCGTATTCAATTACAAGACGGGCTACGTTGCGGAGATGATTTTCGTGAAAAATTCAAGGGACGTGTATTATCGTACGTTCCGAGACCGAATATCCGTTCTCTGTGAAATACGTGATACCGTTGCCTATAGACACACATTCGTGATGATTCTAGAGGGTAAATCGAGCGTATTCTGTCGAGAGATCGTGGAAGTAATGCGAGCCAAGGATTTGTTTCTTCCATCGTGTATGCATTTGGCATACGTATGCATGATTATCGATGCATTCAAGTTTCGACATTATTGAAGATCGAAGCGAACCAGTCGTTGCCTTATGGCTTCTGTGTCTTACGTTTTCAGGTCAAATTTATGGATACAATTTTTTTACCAGATATCCTTATTTTATGGAACGCGAAGATGAATGTGCGTACTGCTCGTACAACTATTAATCTTTCTTCAATTTTTATTCACCGTGCTTAACCCTCTATAGTCCGAATTTTGTTTATCAGAGAAAAGAACTAGGATTGATTGCAGTATTTTACTTTGATCGCAAAATTTTTGAAGTAATAATTGCTATGGATGAATTGTCGTATCGCTATAGTAATACGGTAACAAAATTTAATAGTACAGTGATAACTAAATGAAATAAATTGTTTTAAGTATAAATACACATGGCGCACGCTGAAGTACGCACGCATTCCTCAAGGCGGTCGATTCACGTGTGTACAACCGCACTATTGGTCAAACCTTTGAAATTATTAAAATGAAATAATTAATCCTTTGCACTCGAAGACTTTTTTATGTTTCAAAGGGCTATTGCGAAAACTTAAAGTGTTCTTTTGGAAAGATAAAAAGAAAATTATTGGGTTGTCCGGAAAGTTGGTGCCGATTTTTAAGGAAAATTCAAACACAGCATATTTAAATTTCCTTGTACGTTTATTAAATCATATATGTTCCTTATATTGTCTATTATGATATACTAATATTATTTTACCATATTTTTAACGGTTTACAACAATTTAACCAAATTTACAAATAAAGTTGAACACCTTTAATCGATAATTTGTAATTTTTGTTATAAAAGAATCAGAAATTAAATTTATAATTAAATTAATGTTTTGAATTTATATGAATTACATTATCTCAGATATTAGTTAATTACTAGAGTGATTCGAACAATTAACCCTCTATGGGATCGTGTGACTTAAAAGTTACAAACTGACGTATGTATATTTTAAAAAATTAATTTTGTTTAGTTATCATTGCACTATTAAATCTGTAGCGACGCCACGATCCATCTACATTAATTATTAGTTAAAACATTTTCAAATCAAAGTGAAAAACTGTAATCAATCGTAATTTTTTCTCCAATAACCAGACAAAATTCGGGCCATAGAGAGTTAACTCACATCTTTTCAAATTCTTCCACCAGTGAATTTTAATATTTAATTTTGTTTCTAAGTTTAAACAATAACGCATCAAGAACCAATATTTATTATATTGATACAAATTTAAACACCAGACCTTTGCCGTATTCAACTATGCAAAATTATATTATTTTTGAAATTACTTTTGAAAATTATACGCGGTCTTCATGTAATCGGCTAAGCGTCTCGCGGAAAATTACCCGTCGCGAACGTGTCAATTTTATTGGATTACTTTTATTTTATTTTATATCAATATTCGTTGGATTTAGTATATTTTTTCAATTTAATGCACGTACAAACACTGGTTATTATTGGTACACATAATTTTCCATTTCGTTTAACGTTATAGCGTACCGCAGCGAATAAAAGCGTTCCATTTTCTCGGCGAATTCAAATATCTTAACACAATATCGTTTCGAATGAAAAGCTTTTTATCGAACATATATTTCTTGCTTGAAAATAAACATTCGCGTAAAACGAGCTAATTAATTTCCAATTCACGCCAACTCTTTCACGTATAATTTTCAAATTATTATAGAAATCAATTTTTTAATCAACCGACCTGTATTTTGAGATTGTTTGATAAAAAGTGTGATGTGAATAAAACATAACTTCACGAACATTTGTTTTTCAAGGACTCTTCACTTTTTGCTCCCCTTTTTTTTTTTTCGAACCCTAGCTAGTTTTTGTTTCACTTCGTCGTACCGACTAAGTGACCTGGAATCATACGTCTCTTCATATGAGAAGGTTCTTCAATAGCGGTGATACGTCTTCTATATTAGTCTCTTGTAAATTTCACAAGCACCGGCATACTTGAAAAAATTGCGGCAACTTGTTCGATAAATAAGCAACGTTCTAAAAAAGAGTATCTAAACAAGTATTTATCTAATTCTAAAAATTAAGTCCGCTTAGTTAACTGTTATAAATGCTTCCGGTTTCATTTTTGATGAATTATTCGCGACGATCATGGAAAGCGAAAAGGTTCTATTTTCTTTACCGTGTTCTCCAAAATATGAATTTGCATAGAAATCCTATCTACTGATAAACAATCTAATAAATGTTAGGTTGTCCCAAAAGTTTCTTTCGTTTTATTAATAAGTAATGGATACATAATATTTTATGTTTTACGATATATTATTATTTTATACAGGATTCATTTTGCGCTATTTGTTCCTCCATCTCTCGTTTAACAAATAAGGCTGAATGATTATTTAAACATTGTTAGACGAAAGCATTGCGTGAAGATAACGGAAGGAACTTTCGGGACAACCTAATACAATTTTGTTAACCCTCATTCGTTACTTGCGTTCATTTCACAGACTTTTCTCACAAATTACACGTTGAGGTTAAAAAACAGTACGCCTTGCAAATCGCTTCATTATTCGTGAACGATGCGGATAATCTTATTGCTGAAAGTCCAGATATTTTTTTTTTTTTTGTAAATTTAACTATTATATATTATATAATATTTTATTTTTTATATCATTATATTTAATTACATCATTATATATTATATAATATTTCATTTTTTTTGTAAATTTAACTATTATATATAATATAATATATTATAATATATTATATGTTATATAATAGTTAAATTTACAAGAAAAAAAATGAAATTTCTGGACTTTCAGCAATAAGATTATAATAATATATTATTATATATTATATTATATAAAAGTTGCATGGTACCTTGGGGGATATATCCGAAAAAAAAATTACACATTCCATTTAAAAAACTAAAGATGACCCTAATATCTCAATAAACAAATTAGGAAATACAAAATAGATAAGACCACCGTATGTCCCCCAAGGTACCATGCAACTCTTGTGTAAAACATTTTTCTGTAAAACGAATACCTCAAAAGTTATTTGAGGTCGTCACGTTAACAGACTCACCCTGTATATTTGAAACGTTTTTACACTGGGTGACGCAAACTCTATCTATATCTATGTCTCTGATTATATCTCAATCTATATCTCTGTTATATCTCTGTTATATCTAACTAAAACTATGTTTCGTCGGCTCTTTTATATTATTTTCCGACTAAAGGCCGAACGAATAGGAAACGACGTTCCATCGTATTGGTGCGGCCGAAAACTTAAGACCTAAGTTTTATCAGGGGTCTCTCTCTCTCTCTCTCATACACACACACACACATTTTCCACCTACATATAATATATAATATATAATATTATATATATTATTATATTAATTTTTTTCCACTGTACCAACTTGTCATTAAGTATTGAATTTAGTTAGAAAAATGAGGAAAACTAAAATAATTCTTGCATTATTTCCGCCTGTGCTTCGAGTGGAGATAAATGATAAAAATTCTAGGATTTCGCGATTTAAACAGATTCACCAAACTATTCCAGATATTTCGAGCGATCCCGTATTTTCACCGCGCCTACGTTTATCTTATCGCGAAACTTCTCGCGTTAGAATGAATCAGCGTAGATCGTTTTTACCGCGGAAAGCGTACCGCGAGTAACGTAGAGAGTTAACCGCGAATTCCCGGTAAAAGTGGAGCGAGGATTTACTCGTCAGCCAGATAATATCGGCAATAAATCGAGCAGGATCTATTCGCAGTGGACGCGGAGTGTAAAAGGGAAAACGAAAAGAATGGAAATGGTGTTTAATTAAATTGGATCATTGGTGGAATAATTTCAACACAATAACCGATAATAATCGATGAAAGCAAAATATTTGTTGGACGAAGGTATTCCTTATTATTTTGATTAATATTAGAACTATCGGAGATTTCTTTTTTCTATGAAAGAAATTAAAATGAAAGGTGTAATAATGCAAAGGAGACGGAGCTTTATGTATAAAATACAGAATTTATATAGAAAATTACAAATTTGATAGTTAGATTATTATTAATGTCAAATAACGTAGATGAAAACGAAATTGGTGGAATAATTTCAACACAATAACCGATAATAATCGATGAAATCAAAATATTTATTGGACGAAGGTATTCCTTATTATTTTGATTAATATTAGAACTATCGGAGATTTCTTTTTTGCATGAAAGGAATTAAAATGAAAGGTGTAATGATGCAAAGGAGACGGAGCTTTATGTATAAAATACAGAATTTATATAGAAAATTACAAATTTGATAGTTAAATTATTATTAATGTTAAATAACGTAGATAGAGAGGAACAACAGAGTATCAGAAATTTAGGACACATGGTATCTTTGTAATTTTTTCACTCAAATTTAAAACGCTGTAGAAATATTTGTCGACAGGAAAAAATAACCTCTCATTGTTACAAAGAAAATTGACCGATTTAATCATGAATGAAAGTAGAGAGTGTAAATGGGTCGAATATTTCGTTGTTTCCATGATTAATTATTCTGATATCGTAGCTTCGCTTCAGTAACTTAAGAAATCTTAGTAT
>SMSQ01004881.1:48707-63512 GCA_019453375.1 Ctenoplectra terminalis | reverse complement strand
AAAAAAAAAAAAAAAAAATGCTACTCTGCACAAGAGAATTCCACTGCTGACTCCCTAACTTTGTGGAATTTAACCGTGCATTACTGTACGTGACCATTAGAAGCGTTGATCCTCCAAGAATTAAAAATGGATATTTTTTTCAAGAATTTTCGGTTTATATTATTGTCGACATTGTTTGACGTATGTAATTTGTTTATAATTTAGTATGATGGTATCGTGGATGAAGCAGATATTTTCTTACACGGATAGATTCGTATGATACGACGTTGCAGCATAGCAGATTTCATCCAACGTTAAATCTCGTTAAACGTCCTCTGCCCGGCTGTATCCGAATTTCGGAGAAGTCGAGATAATCGCCGTTAATGGAACAACGTCTGCATGCTGCAACACGCGACAGTATTCCATCGTTAATTACGGTATTTTCGTTAGAGATTCGAGGGCCACCCGTTAATTTCTGCTTCATTTTGTCCTCGGCTTTTCGCGTATCTTGTAAAGGTACGTTTCATTCATACGTCTCTACTGGTTTGTTGCTACAGAGAATTACAATAATTCTTTTCAAACGTCGCGTTTAATCAGCACGTTTCACGTTATTCATTTTATCAGAAGAAATTTCAATTAATAATCATAAATAAATAATAAATAATTAACAAAGCTGACGGCTTCATAGCTTAGGTACCATCGGTACATTGAATATTTGTTTCAGAAATGTTTTATACGTCAAGTATAATTTTAAAAGTTTACAAGTATAATTTTTTAATGAAATAACGATTCACAAATTAAGAAGCTCTTTGAAGCTGTTCATTTTTACCTGTTAGTTAAAATGTCTTTATTTTTCTTCTACAAGTTTTATTAATCTCTCAAAATTGAATATCTATGATTTATTTATACGTCGTATTTTCTATTCAGAATCTTTTAACTATTGGTATAATTATTTATATGTGATCCTTTTTATATATATTTAATTGTAAAACGTGGTTGGAATGTAGTTTACATAATTAGAATGTATTGCAAGCGACAATAGAATTTTATTTTATTCATTCTTATAACAAATATTAGAGATAGCACATATATTCCTTTTCATAAGTCACTGGACACTTGTAAGTTTTGAATGGAATGTTTGTCGAAATAGAATTTCAGTAAGATCTAAGAAGATATTTATAATTTCTCTATAATATCAACAATTCATAAATAACACGATCGTTTTGTAACTGTAACATAAACTTTTCTCTATTTTAAATACGTTAAGTGTCCCATGACTTATATATGACCGGAGCGTATGTATAAATCTGAAAACGTGAAATTTAATCTCATGAAAAATTGCTGATAATTGACCCGAGGCAAATTTTAATTGTTCAACGGTTTAGTTGTTCTACAGAATTTAAACCTTTCTTATTCAAGAATTATTAAAATCTCAAAACCATCGCAAATATCAGTTTTTGTCACAATGACAGAAATTCTCTCCATACCCGGTAAACATTTCATTTAATTTCCTTCTTTAACAAATTAATGAAACGCGCCTGAACAATTATAATTATTAAAACGAATATCACGTATAATTCAAATATTCGTAAAAATCGTACAATTATTCTTTCACATCTAACATTCGGTTCATTTTTAAAGAATTCTAATTTTAAAAAATAAGGCGCGTTGACAAAAATATCAATCATCCAATAATAAAATACTTTCATCTGGTTAACACTAGATTTACAGAGCTCAATTTCAATTTGAAAGATTTCTTATTTCATGCTGAAGAAAATGTATGCTCGAAATATAATTCAACACGTTACACGCCACGCCGATTTTGGTCGACTTTCCTTTAGACTATGTGCTGTAATAGTAATTCAAAAATATTTGGTCGCCAAAATAGTTAAGAATTTAAGAAAAAAATTGTAAAGACCAGCAAAGGAAAACGGTAACTTTGTTTAATGTGATTTAATAGAGCTCGTTAATGAATTATAAGTTATTATTTTTTGAAATTGATAGTGTCAGTCTTCGGAAACCAACGACGTATAAACAAAAATTTTAGCGTCGGTCCGCAGGGACCGGCGTGGCGCTTAACACTAAAACTACCAAAGGGGTCAAAATTACCACACTGTAGTTTCTTACAAAAATTCTATTAATCGACAGTGGTGTATTTTTAAGAATTTTTCGTGATTTATTGTAAGATATATAGATCGAGATTTATTTCACTTGCATTCTGAATTTTCTTCAGCTACCTATAATTTTGATTTCTTTGATAGAAGTATTAGGTTGTCCCAAAAGTTTCTTTCGTTTTATTAATAAGTAATGGATACACAATATTTTATGTTTTACGATATATTATTATTTTATACAGGATTCACTTTGCGCTATTTTTCCCTCCATCTCTCGTTTAACAAATACGGCTGAATGTTTATTTAAACATTGCTAGACGAAAGCATTGCGTGAAGATAACGGAAGGAACTTTAGGGACAAACTAACACATTTTAATCGTCGGTAGTTCTAGTGTTAACGTTAATTGCAACGTTAATTGCAACAGACACAGTAAACTAAATCTGCGTGAAAAAAAATCTACTCATTTCAAATAAAATTAACTAATGTTATTACATATAAATGTGCAGTTTAATATACCTATAAAAATGATCCAATTAATCCTCGTAAATCTAGTGTTAAATTTCACCGATAGGTCTGTTCATTCTTTTTTTTTTTTACGCAATTCTTTTAATTTTCTGAAAAGTAGGATGAAGCGTTTCATCAAAGAGTAAATATCCTCTCGAATCGCTTATGTCGTGTGCAAATTCGCGCGAGCAATGTCGCGAACCGTGACATATCCTGGTGCTCAGACGCGAAATGATAAATTCACTCCACTTAGCACTCGACCCGGAGAATTTGCCGCGGCTGTCATGCCTGGGGTTTCATAGCGGACGCAAAGAATCACACACGACTCGTTCTTTCCGTTGAAGCGTTTTATTCGTGTCGCGAAGCGCATATAGAGGCTGTGAAATTGTCACGATCGAGTCGATCTGGACGCTTTTGCTCATACAGAGTCTTCAAACCTCTGGAAACGTTTCAAATTGAACGAGAGATTTTTGTATCTGTGCAGGTATTCCAATAACACGCGTGGCTTTGATAGTGGAATCTTTAATGCAGTTTTTTTTACTGTTTTCTATTTCTTTTTTTTTTTCTTCGTTATTATCGTGGTGCTCTTAATATTAGGAGTTTAATGTTCAGTGATTTTTCATATTTTTATATTTATTTGTTTTCAAAATTGTTTGCGATTAAAATGATTGTTACCGAGCTTTCAAGTTGGATGGAATTGACGTGGTTCTGGTGTTAATAGTCGATGTTGGAAGGAAGGTTTAATTTGCGGAAGAGTAAAATCTAACTCGAACCTAACTCTAATGCAATGATTCTCCCCCCCCCCATTATTAATATTAGGAATTTAATGTTCAGTGATTTTTCATATTTTTGTATTTTATATTAATCGTCGTAAAATTAAAAATAATTTAAAAAGATTATAATTTATATTAATTTCGTATTTTAATCGTCGTGGTTTTAGTGTTAATAATAGATGTTGGAAGAAAGGTTTAATTTTTGGAAGAATAAAACCTAATTCGAATCTAAACTTTTTAATGCAATCATTTCAACTATTTTTTTTTCTTTTCCATTATTATCGTGGAGCTCTTAATTTTAGGAGTTTAATGTCCAGTGATTTTTCATATTTTTGTATTTTATATTAATCGTCGTAAAATTAAAAATAATTCAAAGTAAATTATAATTTATATTAATTTAGTGTTCTAATCGTCGTGGTTCTGGTGTTAATAGTAGATGTTGAAAGAAAGGTTTAATTTGTGGAAGAATAAAACCTAACTCGAATTTAAACTTTTTAATGCAATCATTTCAACTATTTTTTTTTTCCATTAATATCGTGAAGCTCTTAATTTTAGGAGTTTAATGTCCAGTGATTTTTCATATTTTTATACTTATTTATTTTCAAAATTGTTTGCGATTAAAATGATTGTTACTGAGCTTTCAAGTTGGATCAAATCGTCGTGGTTCTACTATTAATAGTAGATATTGGAAAAAAAGGTTTAATTTGTGAAAGAATAAAACCCAACTGGAATATTCCATTCGAATTGCTAAATCACCTTCTGTTTTTAACATTTGCTCTAGCGTCAACGATGAATAAATTTATTTTCTAATCATAACATAAACTTTCTTTTATTTCAAATTTTTTAAATGTTCAATGACTCACGAACAATAGTATACGACAACAAAACTTTCGTTTGATTTATCGAAAAGATGCACGATGACAATGGTTACGGAATTAACCAGCTTTTTTTATGAACACAATAGAAGGGTTAATCAAAACTTACGTCAATCGAGCCGATCATTCGTCCAAATATCGAACTGTTAGAGGAACGTCAAAAACTGACCGGATGACAAATCACGACGTTTTCATCTCGAATAAACAATACCACGGAATAGCTAGCACGCCATAAAGTTCGGTAATCACCGCAAACGGTGAAAGAACTGGCTCATGGCGACGATGGCTCGCGAGAAACGGAAGTGACCGGTGCAGAGCATAAAGCGTGGACGATTTATTGTTTGAATCAGTGTTTGGACGCGGTTGTCGATCTTTTTTCGCCAGTTGTAAACGCGTCAGAGTTATTTCATTCGAACTCAACTGAATTTCAGCCGTTCTCGCTTGTGTGTTCGAGATTTCAATTAAGGGTTCTATCGCTAACGGTGTTCGATGCCTGGGGATCTCATATTTATACGAAACTGTTTGTTTTTTACTTTTGTTCCACGTAGCTCGAGACTTTCTGCTCGTTGAAAAACGAGAGATCGATTGAAGTTAGCCGATAGTCGAAGAGTTGGAAAAATATTTTTTTTCTTTTTAAATTGTGACTGCTGATATCGCTACTTTTTTTATTTATTTATAATATACTACTGATACTTCTTTTTTATTTACTTTTTTAACCCTTTGCACTCGAAGACTTTTTTAAGTTTCAAAGGACTATTGCGAAAAGTTAGTGCTCTTTTGGGAAGTAAAAAAGAAAATTATAAATGTTTACGATTTCTTATTTATTTGGATAATTTACTTTTATTTTAAGATAAAGGAAGTGTTTGAATTGATGAAAATATAGAATCTAATTAAAAACATAATCTCTGAAGAAAATTATGCGTGTCGCCATAGCGGCGCCAGCCGAGTGCAAAGGGTTAAATTTGCTTTTGGTAGTTTCGATTATTGGAAAATGTGTCGAATTTCGGTGATAGATTCGAGGTTGAGACATTATCGAAATGTTTTTAGGAAAAATTGAAAATATGTTAAAAGAAATAAATTTCAGGTGTTGTTCAGCTGTTTGTTAATTTATTTTGTTATTTGGATTTATAAGTATCGATTACAGAGGGCGCGTTATAAAAAAGCAAATAGGTATGTCAATTTTATGTTGAAAATATATAGGAGAACGAAATATGAAAATAATTATTCAGTTTACAAGAAAATTAGACGTCACGTAATTCAAATTGTTGGAACGATATTTTAAGTTATATTTGATGAGTATAATTATATATTTTTAGAAACGTAGTTGGGATAGACTACTTAAAAATTGCCATATTATTAGTGACAATATTTTTTTTCCTAATGAAAACACATTTCCAATTATTTTAACAGTGATCGGTATAATGCGTTTAAATCATAGTGAAATTGATGTTTTGAATTTTAATCTCGTTTCAAATTGGTTTCAGTGCTTTATAATAATTCTCTTAATATATTTGCGATATTGTATTGTAATAATTCTCATAATACGAAGTTTAATAACCGGTTTATTTATTTAACCGTGCAAATTATTAATTCCCTTTCTTTGAAACAAACAAAAATTATATCTTATAATTAACTGAATTATGCTGCATATAATTAAATTGTTCATAAATAGTATCTCCTTTGAAATAAAATGTCGATTTTTTTTCCCTATATATATTTTTTTTTTTCTTATTTTTGTCAACATTCCGATGAAATGATTGAAAGAAATATTTACTTGTTTTCTGATAACTGATAAATATAAAATTATATCTTAACACTTGACTTTCGTTTTGCTTACGATTAGGNCAGTGCTTTATAATAATTCTCTTAATATATTTGCGATATTGTATTGTAATAATTCTCATAATACGAAGTTTAATAACCGGTTTATTTATTTAACCGTGCAAATTATTAATTCCCTTTCTTTGAAACAAACAAAAATTATATCTTATAATTAACTGAATTATGCTGCATATAATTAAATTGTTCATAAATAGTATCTCCTTTGAAATAAAATGTCGATTTTTTTTCCCTATATATATTTTTTTTTTTCTTATTTTTGTCAACATTCCGATGAAATGATTGAAAGAAATATTTACTTGTTTTCTGATAACTGATAAATATAAAATTATATCTTAACACTTGACTTTCGTTTTGCTTACGATTAGGAATTAGTAAATATTTTATCATTTTTATGTTACTTGTATCATGTATTCAAAATAAAAATCTTATTTCTTTTTTAATAAATACTATGAACTACAGTAAGCAGTAACCTACATAAATAACACTCTAATCGCACAGGAACTGAATTTTCTGTCCCAAAAATTGCTGTTACCCTGTCGACTAATCGTTGACCTATACTACTTAAATTTCACGCGGACAAAACTTATTCGTACTTTACACTAATCTTAGCAGTCATTCGTTATTTTTATTTACTGTATAGATATTTATATTTATCATTTATGAAATATTGAATAGCTTTATAGTTATAATTTTACAGTTACTTAATATTTATTAAACTTTCCTAACTTTACTGGATAAGCAACTGAAGCGATAGCATTACAAACTAATTCAACGAGAGAAAACTAAGAACTAAAATTTGAAAACTAAGTCAGATGTTGAGATATAACTGTGTATTAATTATCAAATATATAAATATTTCTTTCAAACATTAAATTAGAAAAAACATATATTTTAGTATTATAAAAAAAAAATATATAGGAAACATAGGAACATTTCATTTCAAAGAAGATACTATCTATGAACAATTTAATTATATGCAGCATAATTTAGCTAATTTTAAGTCATCATTTTTAAAAAAAGGGAGTCATAGATTGTACAATAAAATAAATAAACTAATTACTAAACTCCGCATTATGAGAATTATAATGCTATTAGATGTTCTTGAACTTTCGCCAGAAAGTCTTCTCGTCTTTTTTAAACGTGTTACGTTCACATTACAAAATTTAAAAACAATTTTATGTACAAGAACAAAACTTGATTGAATCATATATTTTCATATTTTTTAACAATTTTGTGACCTCTTTAACACGTTGACTGTTGTACGAGTCACACACTCATCGAATTTTTCGTTACCGAAAAAACGCAATTATTTGCCCCGTATTGACATTGCTATTATTTTTTAATATTTACAGTTTTTTTGTTATTTCTCGCACTACTGTATAAACTTCATATATTTAGTTAAATGCTCAAAACTAAACATAAAGTTTTCCCATACCAAATACGAAAATCTTCCAAAGAAGCTACCACAGTAAACGTGCTGAGATACTTTCTTTAATTTATTTCGAAGAACTGCTCGTTCTTTTTCAGTCAGAATTTCATTTAGTTGGATTTCAATGGTTTGTAGGTTTACCTAGGTTTTCTAATTTGTTTCCGTGAAGAACCTGAATAAATGAAAATCTGATAGGACCAAGTAGAAGGAATACAGTGGATGAAGCAATACCTTCCATCCAATTTCAATCAGCTTCTACCAAGTCGTCAATGAAACATTGTGAAGCTTTTCTTATTAGCTCCTTGATGTCAGACTCCGTACTTCCTACGAACTATGCCTGTATACATAGTAACATAAATTACATATCCAATGCATTTCGTAATTTAACAATCGAAAATAAGAATCTTAAAACATTTCACGTATTATTCGATTTATACTAGTAAAAATACAGTTTGCCATATTTTTATTAGTCGCACAGTTGAAGATGAATTTCTGCATTATGTGCAATTTTTATCTTACAAGAAATATTACGGAGTTGACACACGCTGATTTTTATGAAACTTTAATACCATATAGATCTCGAAAAAATATTAGACGCGTATTTTTTTATACCATCGTTCGCTTTGAAGTGGCGATATCAGCCCTCAAAGTAGCGGATGAAAAACTTATTTGACACTATATCTAACAAACTATTGAAGACTGAGAGAAAGTTTAAACGTACGGTTTTCTCTATTTTTTAATGCCAAGTCCAGCTGTGTAACAAGTTTTCAAAGAAATTAATTAGTTCAAAAATATTTACATTCTAGTTTGAAGGCTGATATCACTTCAAATCCCTTACCTTCAGAGCTGATATCACCATTTGAAAGTGAACGATAGCCGATGTAAAAAAATACGTGTTTAATATTTTCTCGAGGTCTGTATCGTATTAAAATTTCATCAAAATCGGCGTCTGTCGACTTTGTAATATTCCTTGTTAGACCTAGAATCAAGGAGTTAAGTGAAACAAATAAATTCAGCTAACCCTTATTCTTTTGTTTTCGACTTTCACATCAAAAGGATAACTTTTGTGTTTTATTTGCGTTCACGAAATAAAATGTGTGACATATATTATGTGAATAAAGACTGACATCTATTTTCATGTATCGCGTTAAAAAAAAAAAAAAGAAAAGAAAAATCGAGAAGACTTTCTAACCGATCCAATGATTTAACCCTCTATAGCCCGAATTTTGTCTGCTTATTGGAGAAAAAATTACGATTCATTACAGTTTTTCACTGTGATTTAAAAATGTTTAAATTAATAATTACTGTAGATGGATCGTGGTGTCGCTACAGTAATACAGTAATCAAATTTAATAGTGCAGTGATAACTAAACAGAATTAATTTTTTTAAATATAGATACATCAGTTTATAACTTTTAACCCTTTCACTACGGTGCTCTCGGAATTGAAAGGGTTCTTGGTATACTAATCTATACAGTTTTTGTTGATATAATTAAAATATACGTAACAAAATTTAACCCTCTGTAGCCCGAATTTTGTCTGCTTATCGGAGAAAAAATTACGATTAATTACAGTTTTTCACTTTGATTTGGAAATGTTTAAACTACTGTAGATGGATCGTGGTGTCACTACAGTAATTTAGTAATCAAATTTAATAGTGCAGTTATAACTAAACAAAATTAATTTTTTAACCCTCTAGAGCCCGAATTTTTAATCCCAGCGTGCCCCAAAGAGTTAAACGAAATTCGATATTCGTATTGAAGAAGCATTCAGGTGTTCAGCGCGACGAAAAGTTTACCTGGCACGATATGATATTTATGCAAATTCATTTGATAAACTTATTTATCGCCGGTCAGATGTATCGCGAACGGTGTATCCAGTATTCGTTTGTTTTCGACAGCTTGCTTGCCCCGATGCTGTGAAACACAAGCTTCCAGGTAAATGTTTGCTGGACGATTAAACTAAAAATACCATGCGGAAGCATGGGTGAATTATTCACGTTACTATTTAATCATCGAACGAATCGAATAAATGTCCGATAAGTTTATCGATGTAGTAAAATTTTTAATGAGAAATAAATGTCTCTCGAATCGAGCTTTTGTGAAACGCTTGCACGAGCAGATACCGATTTTTCGAGTTAATTATTTATGACATTGATCGCATCATCCTTTCGAAACAGTGATTTCGATATAAAAAAAAAATGAACGTCGTTTCGCGACGTCGTTGACAATTTAAGGACCTTAGTTACTTTTCCTGCCTCGAAATTGTATTATAGAACACGATCTTCGATGCCATTTAAATCTTCCACAGTGTGATCAGAAATTATATAATATTTATTACTAATATTATATGTTCATATTTAGAAATTTCTTTCTGTGTTATTAAAAATATACGGAATTTATTGTACCGTATTTGACGAACTGTCCGAGTTTCTTTCGTGTTACGATGCGAGGGGGGTTAAATCATCTACTTGATTATTAGGTGAGGCTGTAAGTAACGTCGTTCCTTGACGCTAATTTTAAATGCAAAGTATTAATACTTAAATTCATTTTTAATCGCGAATGTATTAGCCACTGTTCTCTATAATTTTTTTTCATCAAATTGTTTTTGGATTCCTTTAAAAAATTTTGGACGCTTTGAATTAAACGTCTCTTTCGATACTGATATCAGATACTCGCCATTGTTGAATTTTTTAGCGATTAAAAAATGCTGTAATGGTTGAAGTAGATGACGATTGATTATAGAGTTCCCAATTTTGATTTTTAACATTTTCTCTAGTTGTCCAAAGTTGCCATCAAGGCACTGTTAGAGTACACGCAGCAAAGACGACTTTAGAATAAATTAAAAATATGAAGATACTTTGAAATAGGAATTCAAAAATCGTTTAAAAAAAGATGTGAAACGATCATAGGAAGCGATGATTGAGCGGCGATTAAAAATAAATCCCTGTGTTAATATTTTACGCTGAAAGTTAGTGTCGAGGAACAACATTTATCAAATTCTATCAATTTCGCTATATAACATTATGCGATAGGAATTTTATTGTATCATTATACCATACAGAAAATACTTTTTTTTTTCTAGAAACGTTCGTACTTCGAGTAGTCCGTAACATGAATTTTTTTTAAGCGAACAATGTACATATTAGCTTCTCTACTTCCCTATCGAACCTTTTACTTCCCTCGTTCTTTAATTGCGAGAGAGGACCATCGATCATTAAAGCAATAAAGGTAGCCACTTAATCGAAGGGGAAAAGATGAAAGCGGAGTCAGAGATATTTCATGGTTCAGTTCCACCCACTTTTCGAAGGTTTCACGATTGGCTGGAGTATAAATTTCAATGATGTGCACTCGTTTAAGCGTGAAAGGTCTGCTTAAAAGCGATGTCTAGCGACATCATAACGTTTCAGACGATTTGTTGTGCGTACGGACACATGCGTCTCTATCAGATACAATTGTTTCAATTCTACGGCCTAATTAATTGCACTCTGTATCCAGTGCAAAGTGACAAGAGTTTCTCCAAAATACGACCTTGTTCCTCTAATTTATAATCGCAGCTGTACCATACCAACCTATCTTCATAAATTCGTTCCTTTCTAATGAACCAAAGCTATATCATAAATAATGAAATAAAAGAAAAAATCGTATTTTATTGTAACTCTTGAAGCATCGCAAGAACATTTCCAGTTGTACCAAACTCAGAGAACAAAACGAATAAAAAAAAAAAAAAAAGAAAAAAAAAATGTGATACAAACAACGAAGAACGAATCGAACGATCAGATGAATTTGGCGTTCGGTTATCGAGCGCTGCGCAAGATTTCACGAGGTCATTATTAGAGTGCATGGATATTACGAATATCGAATAACGACTGGATGGAAACACGTACCAGCAATGTTCCACGAACCAGTCGCGTGGTATCGCACAAAGGGTGTACGCATAACAAATCGGCGAACGCAATCTCGGCACACGAATTGGCTCTAAATGTGTTGGACATTATACGTACCCTGGTGTCAGCATTAAAACCCCTCTGATAGAGGAGGGACGCTACGATGGGCTGATGTCGCTTGCCGGTGTTTCTTGCTTTCACGGGCTTATAACTACGGAACGTATCGAGCGAGCTTTCACTATATTATATATATACATATAGATATTATATACGTGCACACGTATACGATATATATAAATTACCATGTGCGAGAAGCGAGCTTAATAGACGAAAAGATAGAAAGAAAAAAAAAAAGAAAAGAAAAGAAAAAAGAAAGTAAAGAAAACGCAGAAAAAAAAAAACAAGAAAAGAAGCACACGAAGGAGGAAGATATCGTGACCCACCAAACCCCCGCCCCCCGAGCCCCCCGGGAATATAAACAATAAAAATATTTAATATTTGTCCAACCCCCAACCCTCAAAAACCACCCGGGGAGATGGAAAAAAAAAAAAAGAAAAAAAAAAAAAAAAGAAACCAACACAGATAGCGGACGTAGGGGAACAGGATGACCGAGTACACAATGACCCAGAATATACTTATACATGTCTCACACACAGATACATCGACGAGTCAAAGCAGGGACCACGTGATTATGTCTGAGCTGGAAATTGCGATTTCGCATGGAATACATATCAACGTCGCTCTACTATCGACTCCGCACCGATCATCCTCGACGATCCTATCGCAAAAGAGTCCTTTAATACACCATCGAACCCTGGTTCCCAGACTTTATTCCTCTGCTGTCTGCTTTTGAATTTTTCTTATTTTTTACTTGCATTTTTTTTTTTGTTTTTTTTTCTCGTTTCACTTGTATCGAGTCGCAAGGTCTTGGTTCGTTGCTGCTTTCTGTACGATGTAACATACTAAAACACATGCTAGCGATAATTTTGCGTATTCATCGTAGCTGCGTTGCATGAACGATAAGTTGCTGTTTCAACGGAGGAAGGTGAGCCTCGTATTTTGTACAGTTGCGATTGGTTTTCGTAGATGAATCGGATAAATCTCTTTCTTTCTTTCTTTCTCTTTTTTTGTAACTGTTGAGAGATGGAGAGAAGGTTTTCTTTTTGGGATTAGAGGTTTGCATTAGTTTGTTTTGCGAGATACAGCGTAATTACGAGAAGCATACGAGCATGTTTGATCATTTTACCAATAGATATCTGTACTTGGTATAATCTTTTTTATAGTTCGTCTTATACTGTTTAAGTCTTGTTTAGATGAGAATAAAAATTATTAAAATCGTTAGGCGAAGATCGGTATTGTATAGAAAATAAAAATTTGATTATTACACGAAAAGAGGAAATATTGTAAATGATTCTAGTATTGAAAATTATTTTATACACTCTATGGTAGATACATTCTTCTAACTTTTTAAATTACTGATAGTTACTGATGGGTTATCATGTTAGATAACATGGATAAATCACTGTAGCCTAATATTTTAAATGATTCTATTATTTATAAAGTTACAAAAAAAGGAAATAAATAAAATTACACTTGGAATAAATAAAAATAATTCTATTGTAATTATTTCATATTAGTGCTTTTAACTTAAATACAATATCTTTCTCGTAGAATTTTTGTAGAAAGAAAAGCATAATAGTTAGCTGCATAATAATGCATAATAATAAATTTTACGAATTCGTTCGTCTTTTCGTTAACGAAATATATAGGATGTTCACTTTAATGATCGACACGATATTTTAGTCATTTATGATGATATAACAAAAAAGATTTGAGTTACATAGACAGCATAAAGTAATAACAAATGTATGGAAGATACGACTTCGTATCAAAATTGAGATCACGATCAATTTTTTTTAAATGGAACTACTTTGCTTCTACAATTCAATGTAACTTTGACTTTGATATGAAAACGAGTATTTTTTATAATATTTTGTATTACTGTACTTTGTCTATTAAATACAGATCAATTTTTGTTATTAATTTTTATTTTCACAATCGTGTGGATAATTTTAGTGAACAGCTGTGTACATTTTTAATAACATAAATCTAAATAATACATAACGTTGAGCCTCAGTAACAACAATGTCTAACATTAAGTTCGTATTAATAATTGTATTCAATATAAAAATGCTTATTTAAAAAAAATATCCTGTGTTTTAAATGCAAGTTAATAATTATTTTCTGTACAAATGCAAAAACTATCTTAAAACATATAATAGTAAAATTAGTCGAAATAATGTTGAATTTTTCAAAATTAAAATTAAGAGACACTAAGAATTACTTTCGTTAAAAGTATCGTTAAATAAAAAAAATATTTCCTCTGCAATATTCTTTTATGGTCTTATAAATAATAAAATTATTATTAACGAATAACGTGTATCGCTCAGTTCACAGATCTCAAATATTTTCGTTGTTTTAAAATGTACGTATACAAAATATATTTTAGAAATTACTTATTTGATTTGAGAAAACAGAAGAAACATAGCTGTCGAAACATTTTTGCAAGATCATTTCTTAAAATTTCTAAAACCGTAGATATTCTTTAATTAAAACCTTTTTGGCATCATATTTTCGTAGTTTAAAAAAGAAATATATGTTACTGTGCTTAAAAACGGAACAAAAATATAAATAAAAATCTTTATTTGTTTTGTCTTTTAAACGAAGCCATCAAAATAGACTCTATTAAATATCATTAATAATAATACTATGTATTTTAATAATAACTCTTCGTTTACAATTTAAAAGTTGGTAACAGGGCCAACTTTAAAAGCATGTGTAGCTAACGCATGAAAATCGAAAAGCTTCGACAATATTTGCTTTCTTATTAAACACAGGATTTTCGACTTCAAGGTAATCCAACTGTCATCGTGTTGTATATTTATACGAAAATGATCTTTTATCAGGTATAATGGCACAATTATATATATAATAATAATATAATAATATATGAAAATGGTAAATCAGAGACTCTTCAACAAAAACGGTTCGGAAAGAGTCAGTTTTAATTCCGTAATAATATATTTCTCCTCGAAATAAACTGTCTATTACTAAATCTTATTTTTCATTTACGTTCTTAAGAGCAACGAAAATGTTTCAGATACACAACTCAAGTACGACACTCTGTACTATTATCTATTAGTTTATAGACTCTTCAGCATTCACTGATACAGAATTATTTACATGTTTTTACTAATTTAATAATTACAAATTAATCGACCTAAATATAATTTTTTAATTATCTATAAGTCTATGTTTTTCAATGTTCACTAATACAGAATTATTTAGATATTTCCACTCTTCTAATAATTACAAATTAATCGATCTAAATACAATTTTTAA